>PVKU01005347.1:0-125215 GCA_004027475.1 Anoura caudifer | reverse complement strand
GGTAATTTAATAGGTATTGCATTGAATCTGTAAATTGCTTTGGGTAGTATGGACATTTTGATGATGTTAATTCTTCTGATCCATGAACACAGTATATGTTTCCATTTGTTTGTGTCTTCCTTGATTTCTTTCTTCAGTGTTGTGTAGTTTTCTGCATACAGGTCTTTTACCTCCTTGGTTAGGTTTATTCCTAGGTATTGTATTTTTCTTTTTGCTGTATCAAATGGGATTTTTTTCTTGATTTCTGCTTCTGCTGTTTCATTGTTGGTATACAGAAATGCCTTTGATTTTTGGATATTGAATTTGTATCCTGCTGTTTGGCCAAATTCATTTACTAGGTCCAGCAGCTTTTTGGCCAAGTCTATAGGATTTTCTATGTACACTATCACGTCATCTGCAAATAATGATGGTTTTGTTTCCTCCTTTCTAATTTGGATGCCTTTTATTTCCTTTTCTTGTCTAATCGCTGTGGCCAATACTTCCAACACTATATTGAATAGAAGTGGTGAAAATGGACAACCTCGTCTTGTTCTTGATCCTAGTGGAAAAGATTTTAGTTTTTGCCCATTGAGTATGATGTTGGCCATAGGTATCTCATATATGGCCTTTATTATTTTGAGAAAGGGTCCCTCAATTCCCACTTTGCTGAGTATTTTTATTGTAAATGGGTGCTGTACCTTATCAAATGCTTTTTCTGCATCTATTGATATGACCATGTGATTTTTGTCTTTGCTTTTGTTTATGTGATGTATTACATTTACTGATTTGCGTATGTTGAACCATCCTTGCATCCCTGGGATGAATCCCACTTGGTCATGATGTATGATCTTTTTAATGTATTGTTAGATGCGGTTCACCAATATTTTGTTGAGGATTTTAACGTCTATGTTTATCAGTGATATGGGCCTGAAGTTTTCTTTCCTTGTTATGTCTTTATCTGGTTTGGGGGTTAGAATGATGCTGGCTTCATAAAAAGAGTTTGGGTGTCTTCTATCATTTTGGATTTTTTCAAAAAGTTTGTGAATGATAAGGGTTAGCTCTTCCTTAAATGCTTTGTAAAATTCTCCTGTGAAACCATCTGGTCCTGGGCTTTTGTGTGTCGGGAGTTTTTTGATTACTGCTTCTATTTCATCTGCTGTTATTGGTCTGTTCAGGCTTTCTGCTTCTTCATTGAGTTTTGGTAGATTATGTTTTTCTAGAAACTTGTCCATTTCACCTAGGTTTTCAAATTTCTTGGCATACACTTCTTCATTGTAATTTCTTACAATCCTTTGTATTTCTGTGGTGTCAGTTGTAATGTCTCCTCTTTCCTTTCTGATTATGTTTATTTGGGTCCTGTCTCTTTTTTTCTTGATGAGCCTGCTTAAAGGCTTGTCAATTTTGTTATCTTTTCAAAGAACCAGCTCCTGGATTCATTGATCCTTAGAATTGTGCTTTTAGTCTCTATGTCATTTAATTCTGCTCTGGTCTTAGTTATTTCCTTCCTTCTACTTGCTCTGGGCTGTCTTTGTTGTTGTTCCTCAAGTTCTTGTAGGCATAGAGTTAAGTTGTTTGTTTGAGATGTTTCTATCTTTTTTAGGTAGGCCTGTATCACTATCAAGTTTCCTCTGAGGACTACCTTTGCTGTTTCCCATAAGTTTTGGGTCATTGTGAGTTAATTTTTGTTTGTTTCCAGAAACTTTTTTATTTCCTCCCTAATTCCATTCTTGACCCACTCATTGTTTAATAGCATGCTCTTCAATCTCCATGATTTTGAGGACATTGTGTTTTCCCCCTTGGGGTTAGTTTCTAGTTTCACTCCCTTGTGGTCAGTGAAAATGCTTGGTATGATTTCAATTTTCTTGAATTTGATGAGGTTAGTTTTATGACCTATCATTTGGTCTATCTTTCAGAATGTTCCATGTGCATCTGAATAGAATGTGTATTTAGTTTCTTTGGGCTGAAGGGCTCTATATATATCAGTTAAGTCCATTTCATCTAGAGTATCATTCAATGCCACAATATCTTTGTTGATATTTTGTTTAGAAGATCTGTCCATTTTCAACAGTAGGGTGTTAAAATCCCCTACTATAATTGTGCTGCTGTCAATATCTTTCTTGAAGTCCTCTAAGATTTTCTTTATGTATTTAGGTGCTCCTATGTTGGGTGCATATATATTTACAATGTTTATGTCTTCCTGGTGGATTCTTCCTTTGAGTATTATGAAGTGACCTTCAGGATCTCTCTTTATGACCCTTCTTTTGAAGTCTATTTTGTCTGATATGAGTATTGCTACCCTGGTTTTTTTTTTCCTGTCCATTTGCTTGGAAAATTTTTTTCCAGCCCTTCACTTTGAGTCTGTGTAAGTCTTTTGTCCTGAGGTGGGTCTCTTGTAGGCAGCATATGTGTGGGTCATGCTTTCTTATCCATTCAGCTATTCTCTGCCTTTTGATTGGAACATTTAATCCATTTACGTTTAAGGTTATTATTATAGGTACTGATTCATTGCCATTTTTGTATCTGTGTTCCTCTCCCTCTCTTTCTCCTTTTCTTCCTTTGCTTAAAGCAGGCCCTTTAGTATCTCTTGCAGAGCTGGTTTGGTAGAGGTGTATTCTTTTAGACTTCTTTTGTCTGGGAAGTTCTTTATTTGGCCTTCTATCTTGATTGAAAGCCTTGCTGGGTGAAGTAGTCTTAGTTGCAGGCCTTTGGTTCTCATTACTTGGAATATTTCTTGCCATTCTCTTCTAGCTTGGAGTGTTTCCATTGAGAAGTCGGATGCTAACTTAATCGGGGCTCCCTTGTGCATTACTTCCTTTTCCTCCCTTGCTGCCTTTAAGATTCTCTCTTTGTCTTGGAATTTTGCCATTTTAATTATGATGTGTCTTAAAGTGAGCCTCTTTGGGTTCCTCTTAATTGGGACTCTCTGTGTTTCCTGGATATGTGTGACTTTTTCTCTCATCAAATTAGGGAAGTTTTCCATCGTTACTTTTTCAAATAGGTTTTCTATCCCTTGCTTTTCTTCTTCTCCCTCTGGTATCCCTATTATACGGATATTATTATGTTTCATATTGTCTTGTATTTCTCTTAATCCCTCTTCATTTTTTCTGAGCCTCTTTTCCTTTTCTTGCTCTTTCTGGAAGCTTTTTTCTACTTGGTCCTCCAAGTCAGTGATCCAATCTTCTGCTTCATCGATTCTGCTTTTCATTCCTTCCACTGTGTTCTTCAGTTCAGAAATTGTATTTTTCATTTCCTCTTGGCCCTTGTTGATAGTTTCTATTTCCTTTTTCATGTTGATATAGTTTGCAGTGAGTTCCTCGTAGCTTCCCTGTAGTTTCTGGTAGCTCATTGAGAGCTCTTGGAGCTTCCTGACAACCATTGCTTTGAACTCAATATCTGATAGTTGAGTTTCCTCCATTTTACTTAGCATTCTTTCTGGGGCTTCCTCCTTTTCTTTCATTTGGGGATCATTTCTTTGTCTTCCCAGTGTTTGTGACGCTCTTCTTATTAGGCTCAGTTTCTTAAATTGATTTGCTCTTGTTCCCTGGGTTTATGGTGTGAACCTCTGTGGTAGAATGCCTGTGAAATTCAGTGTTGCTTTGTCCTTCCAGTATCCTGGTGTTCACAGCTTCCAGTGTCTCAGCTGTTGAAATGCCCCCTCTTTGGGATGAACTCTGGTCTTTCCACAGTTCCAGGGGTTTTTTTGCTTTGTTTTGTTTTGTTTTTGTCTCACTTGTATGTGTTTAAAAAGAGAAAAGAGAGGAAAAGAAAAAAAAAGAAAAGAAGGAAAAGGAAATAAAAAATGAAAAGAGAATAAAGAAAAGCAGAATGAAAAAGAAAGGAAGAAAAAAAGAGAAAGGAAGAAGAGATAAGCTTGGAAAGAAAGGAAGAAGGAGTAAGACATGAAAGAAATAATGAGAAACAAAAAGGAGTTGAGGGGTAAAAAGGATCAGAATAAAGCAAAATTAATAATAAAAAATAGAAAAAGAAAAAAACCCACAAAAAATTTTAAAAAAAACGAAAAACACCAAAACCACCAATTCTTGCTGTTATCAATCTTGCCAAGCTGTTTTTTCTGACCTTGATGACTGCAGTGGCCGAGGGGTGGCCGTATTGTTTTTCTCCTTGTTCAGCACTCAGTTTTCTTTGGCCTACTGTCCTCAGAGCTAGCCCAGGTCTCTCCGCACAGGGTCTCAGGTGTATCGTCTGCGATGGCAGGCGCCTACTGTGGTTGTGCGTAAGCGCCGATGATCTTTCAGCCTTCCTTGCACAGGTGCCAACTGTCCTGTGAGCACGAATTGACCCCCACACAGGTTGCACACCAATGTCTAAGATCTCCCAGCAGCCCACTCAGGTCTTCAATGCCACAATGGCGCAAGCGCATGCGCAGGAGCCGAGAGAACTTAGAGGCTCCCAGCGACTGCACCAAGGGTCTCTCAGTGGTACGCTGGTGTCTGGATTTTTTTCAATCCTCACCTGAGGACATGCTCATTGATTTTTAAAGAGAGGAGGAGAAACATTGGTGTAAGAAACATCTACTGGTTGCCTCTTAAAAATGCCCCAACTGGGACCAAATCCACAACCTAGGCATGTGCCCTGGCCAGGAGCTGAACCTATGACCTTTTGGTCTACAGAATGATGCTACAACTAATTCAACCACACCAACTGAGGCAGAAACTCTGGATTTTGCAGGATCTTCTTCCTCGATTAGCTCAAAAGTGTCCATAGCTGAGCTGACACAAATGTCAACTGATTTTGTTTTGCCAAACTCTGTTTACTGCAGAGATATATGTGTTTGCAAATATTGATAATTTGCTTACGTTTGGACACACTGCTCAAGTCAAGATATCTACTCCTGCCATGCCATGTTTTCTGGTGGTTAATTTCCATTTGCCACTCTCTAAATGTTTAGCCCAACTGACACAATTCCAGCTTCAGCTGCACATTCTCCTCCAATGATACACAACAGGCAGGCTAATCTCAAAATAACCCAAGTATTTTTTTTTTCAAATTAAAGGTTACTGAGCCCCAGCTTAGCACTTCCTTCACCTGCCAGAATTAGGAAATGGATGAAGGCACGAAGAAGCACAGATGTCAGAGTGGGAACCCACCCATCAAGGAGCTATCAGCTTATGCTGCTCATCTCCTCTTCCTAGAATTAATAATACAAAATATCTAAGTTGACTTTCTTCTCCATCAGTCACCTGATCATTCTCACCACATCTTCATTCTCTGCTACACGCCCAATGTCAGCAAAGACTGCAGCTTGTGACTTTAATCTATCAGTATTTAAGAGCCATAAGCAAAACACATATACCAGCATTGTGCAATGTGTTTAGGAGAGATTTTATTCATGCCTTACAGTCACTGGCTGGAGCAATGACATCCACATTGTTCAGGGGTTGCCATGAATCTGAGAGGTCCCATTAATTTGGCAGTGTCCTACAAGATCAGTAGCCCAGTAATCAAAATGTCCCCACTCTGGAAAACAGATCATTCCAAGAAAAAATATAAAAATCTTTCTGACTCACTTCATAAATAATCAAGATATGTCAGACTTAACTATGAAAAGAGCAGCGTTCATTCCATGAAATAGAATAAAGAAGTCAAATTGTGAGTTTACAAAACTTTAGAAGGTACAGACAACACATTCAATCAGGAATTTTGTGGACCTGTGGATATGCATAGCTTTGGTGTAAAACCCAACTGAGGATTTTCAATTCATCTTTGTTACTTAAGGCATGTCCTCATCAAATACTTTTTTCTATACAATTTTAGTCTGAGATTATCATGTAGATAGTTATTGTGCAGTGTTTCCTTTCTTTCTGAGGAGTTATACTTACCTCCAACATTTATTCTTAAGTGGAAAAAGCAAGATGTAGAATACAGTGTCAATATTCTACTATTTTCATAATAGTGAGGCATAAGTCTGTTATGCATGCAGGTGTGTGACAAAGACTCCAGGGACCGAATGATGGGGAACAGAGGTGGCAAACAGACATTCATCAAGTGCCTTTGTTCTTTTTGAATTTGGCAGCATATTAAGCATCATCAATCAAAACTTAAATATAAATTACAATTAAAATGAAATACTTTTCTACCTTATTTAAAACATAATTGTATACTTTATTTATTCAATATTCAGTGCCAGTACTAAAGAAGTGATTATCCTATTTTTTCGCTCTGCAGTAGTGAAACCTTCTTCACCTGTAGAAGGTTCAAATCTGAATTCCATACTTTTAAAAAATTATATTTGCTGTTTATATAGTAAAGATACTTCCCTGTCTTTTCTTCCTCAAAATCAAGAGAAGGTCAAGGAAGCTGTCGTCTCTAGGATCAAATGCTCCATTTTAGAGGGAGTAATCTTTACTTTGAAATCTCTTAGTATGTCTCAAGCCATTGTTGTCTGTAAATGACACATTTCTATGCATTGTCTCACCCTATCACTTTCTTCTGTTCCATTGAGACCTTGTACAGGAAACAATAGAAGAATTCAAGAGAATGTTCTAAGTACCAATTCAGATACAAAAAGGTATCTTTTGACAAATTTTGTTCATTGATCGCATTAAAACCTCATCAATAGGTGAAAAACTTCCAGTTTCTGGTCTGGCATGGAGTTTAGAAGTCATTACTCTTGTCCTCAAAAAAAAAAAAAAAAAAAAAAAAAAAAAAAAAAAAAAAAAAAAAAAAAAAAAAAAAAAAAAAAAAAAAAAAAAAAAAGAACTGAAATGAAAATGAATAACTTTTCCTAAACCCAGCAGACAATTCCAATCACAAGAAAAAACCCTGATCCTGAAATTGGAGAGACAGAGAAGCAGATACAGAGGCTCATAGCTCACGAGCAGAAATCAAAAGCAAAAACACAACATTAAAGCTAAGACCAGTTTCTTTTTTCCCAGTGCACCATGTCAGCTTTCGAAAAAAAAAAAAAAATGACAAGGCACATTAGAAAAATAGAAAGCCCAGTTCAAAAAGATAAAGAAAGCACCAAAACCAGGCTCAGATGTGTTAGAGATATTGAAATTACTAGACTGGGAATTTAAAACAACTATGATTTGCCCTGGCTGGTGTGGCTCAGTGGATTGAGTGCCTCCTGTGAACCAAAGCTACACTGATTCAATTCCCAGTCTCGGTCACATGACTGGGTTGCAGGCCAGGTCCTCAGTAGGGGGGATGTGAGAATCAACCACACATTGATTTTTCTTTCCCTCTTTTTCTCCCTCCCTTCTCCTCTCTAAAAATAAATAAATAAAATATTTTTTAAATTATGCAAAAAATAAATGAAACAACTATGATTTTTATGCTAAGGATTTATATGGAAAATGTGGGCAACATTAAAAAAAGATCAACAAAATGAACAAGCAAGCAAAGTATAGCCAAAGACATTGAAATTGAGAACAGGCTGATGGTGATCAGAAGGGAAAGGAGAGGGGATAAAGGGGGGAAAGGGTGCAGGGTTTGCAGGAACAAGTATAAAGGGAATGTGGACAACAATGGGGGGTTAGAAACAGGGGAGGGAGGTGGGGAGGGCTGGGGTGGTGAAGAGGGGTGAGGGGAAAAGGCAGGAAACTGCACTTGAAAAACAATTAGAAAAGAAAAAAAGAGATGGGTAATGCAAGCAAAGAGAAGGAAACTTTAAGAAAGATTCAAAAGGAAACAGTAAAGACATTATAAAAGATACTGTAACTTCAATGAAAATTGCCTTTGAAGAGTTCATAAGTAAACTAGACACAGCCAAGGAAAAAAAATCACTAAGCTTAAAGAAATGTCAATAGAAACTTCCAAAACTGAAATGCAAAGATGAAAATAATGAAAATGATAAAAGAGAATATCTTAGAACAGGGGTACAATTACAAAAGATGTAACATACACATGATGGAAATACCACAAGGAGGAGAGAGGGGGGAAGGGAAAGAAAGGGAGAAAAGAGGAAAAAACAATATTTGAAGCAACAATGATAGAAATATATCCTAAATTAATGCCATACACTAATCCACAAAGCAAGGAAGCTTAGAGAACACCAAGCATGATAAATAGCTTCACAATTAGGCATTTCATATTCAAACTGCAGAAAATCAAAAGCAAAGAGAAAAATCTTGGAAAAAGCCAAAGGGGAAGAAAACATCTTCCCTACAAAAGAGGAAGAATAAGATCAGACTTTCAAAAATCATCTAGTCAAAGAGAGAGTGAAGTGAAATATTTAAAGTGTTGAAAACAAAGTAGCCCTCTGTATACAGCAAAATTGTTCTTCAAAAGTGAAGGGGAAATAAAGCATTCCTCTGACAAATTAAAATTTAAGGAACTTGTCTCCAGTAGCCCTGTCCTGAAAGAAATGTTAAAAGAAATTTTTCAAAGAAAAGGAAATGGATAAAGGTCAGAAATTCAGATTTATATAAAAGAAAGGAAGAACATTAGAGAAGGAATAAATGAAGGTAAAATAAAAGTTTCATTTCTCCTATTCTTAATTGATTTAACAAATAACAGTTTGTTCAAAATAATAACATCAAAAAAGTGTTTCTTGATTATAGCTATTGGGCAATTGAAATGAATGACATCAATATTACATAAAATGGGAGGGCTAAGTGGACTATGCTGTTATAAGGTACTTGCACTACATAGGAAGTGGTACAGTGTTATTTAAAGAGGAATTTGAGTAGTAGTACATATATGTTGCAACCTGAAGTACCACCATGAAAAAGGTTTTTTTTTTTAAGTATAAGAAATATGCTGAGAGAGAAAAAACATGAACCATATCAAATGGTCAATTAAAACAAAAGAAGGCAGGAAAACAATGAAAGAACAACAGAAAAAGCAAGGTCAATGAATAAAAAACAGTAACAAACATAATAAACATCAATCCATTTATATCAATAATCACTGTAAATGTGAATGGTCTGATTATACCAATCAAAAGAGCTTGTCAGGATTGCCAAAAATACGAGGCTGAGCTATATATTGTATACAAGAAGACCACTTTAAATATAAAGATACAGACAGATTAAGAGTGAAGGTATGGGGAAAGATATACAATGGTAATACTAATGATAGTTTTTAAAAACGTGGAGTGGCTATAGTATTTTCCAAGAAAGCAGATTTCAGAGCAAGAAAAATTATCAGAGGTAGAAGGGGCATTACAGAATGATTAAGGGTTAATTCTATAAGAACATATAACTACTGTAGATATGTGCCTAGAAACAGAGTGTCAAAATGCATGAGGCAAAAATAGAACTGTAAGGAGAATTAGACAAACCCACTATCATAACTGGAAGCTTGAATACCTCTCTATCACTAATTGAAAAATCCTTCAGGCAGAAAGGCAGAAAAGCATGGTTAAATTGAACCACACCATCAGTTATACAGGATCTAATTGACATCTACAGACTATACTAACAGTGGCAGAATACATATTCTTCTCAAGATCAGTATCAGTGGTGTGGCTGCCATGAACTAGCAGCAGGCATTATTGACAAGCTCACATAGACCATATACTAAGATAGCTCACATTATGAGCTATAAAGTACATCACAACAAATTAAAAGAATAGAAATCACACAAAGTATACTCTCCAACCACAATGGAATTAAACTGAAAATCAATAATGGAAAGACAGTGGGAGGCCTAGGCTTACATTATTATACAACACATATAGAAAAAACATTTGATGAAATCCAACATCATTCATGACTAAAACTACAACTTGGTAAAAACTATCTACATAAACCTATTGGTAAACTTACACTTAATGGTGAGAAACTGTGTTTTCCTCCTAAAATCAGGAGCAAGGCAAGTTGTACTCTCATGACTTCTTTTGAATATTGCACTGTCCTAGCTATGCAATAAAACAAGAGAAAGAAATTAAAAGTATACTGATTGGGAAGAGACCTATTTTTAAGATAATATAATTGTCTGTGTAGAAAATCCCAAAGAATCAACTAAAAAAATCCTACAACTAATAAATAATTTATAAGATTATGGAATACATGTTTAATGCACAAAAATGTCAACTCTTTTCCTACATACCAATGACAAATGATTGGAACTTTGTATTAAAACATCAGTTATATCAGGACAAAAAAGAATAAAATAGTTTCAAATCCAGCAAATGTATCCAAATTTTCTACGAGGAAAACTACAAAACTCTGATAAAGAAACCAAAGAAGATCTAAATGAAGAGAAATTCAATGTGCAGTGATAGGAAGACTTGATATTATTAAAATATCAGTTCTTCTCAACTTGATCTATAGAGTCAATGCAATCTCAATCAATATCAGAACAAGTTATTTTGGGATATCAACAAATTGATTTTAAAGTTTATTTGAAAAAGCTTAAGACCCCAAATAACCAACACAATGTTGAAAGAAAAGAACAAAGTAAGAGAACTGACAGTACTCAACTTGAAGACTTATTATTAAGGTACACTAGTAATCAAGACAGTATAGTATTGGTGAAAGAATAGATAGATAGAGCAATGGACTGTAATAGAGAGTCCAGAAATAGACCAATACAAATATAGTCAAGTTTGAAAAAGACACAAAGGTAATGAAATGAAAAAAGTAATTTTTAACAAATGGTAATCTTTTTAACAAATGGTAGGGAGTGAAATCAGCATTTTGGCAGAAAGAGAAGACCACTTCATTTCTGCCCTTCAAGTTACAACAAGTCAGACAACTATAATTCCACAAGGATCCCCTGATCAACACACAAACACATCGGAGAGATCCATGAATCCAGACATGTGCAAGTCAGTGTATCAGACTGAGTAGAGGAGGCAAGATGGAAAAAACAAATATGAGGTGCACAAATGCAGTCCAGTCCCACAGCTGGCCGAGCTGACATAATACCAGTGTGGGAGGTGGGCTGCAGCCATCACACAGCAACTGAGGGGAGGAAGAGCAGGACAAACATTCTGGCCTGAATAGATAAAGGCCATTGCAAGTAAAGCTGGTGACAGATAACATACAGCACGGTGGTATGGCTACCACGAGCTAGCAGCAGGCATTATTGACAAGAAGGAAAAGCCAGACTCAAGAACCAGCCTCCCCATCCACCTGCACCCACCCTCTTTGCCCAGCTCTCAAAGCAGAACCTGGTAGAGGCAGTGGAGATGTCTCAGAGCAGCCTTCAGTATCTGGTTACAAGGAAGTAAGGCAGGACACTTGAAGATCTGATGCCCCATCACATGCCACATCCCACCATAGGAGTAGGACCTGAGACCAAAGACAACACAGACACAGAGAAGATGTCCACCACCTTGAGAGATACAGGGCATATTTCACGGCCAAGGTGACACTGCCCTACTGAGATCCCAGAGGAACCAGTAATGTAAGTAAAAATAAACAAAAACTTGCACCATAGCACCATCTGCTGGAAAACAAAAGAAAGACCCTCTATTTACCAACCAGCTGACTTGTTAAGAGCAAAACAGTACTTAAAAAAAAAATGAGTTTGCCACCTCAAATTCCCAGGCAGAGAAACAATCCATCAAGTATCATGAATAACCAAGGTAACAAGATACCTCGTAAAGAAAATAAAGTATTCAGAAACCAAACCCCAATGCATGGAAAACCGCAATTTAAGTGACAAAGAACACAAGACAGCACTTCTGAAAAAAAAAAACTCAAGATGCAAGAAAACTCAAAAAGGCAGTTCAACAGACTCAAAAAGAAAATCACTCAGCAAAAGGAGTACTTTACCAAAGAGATTGAAAGTATAAAAAAGGAGCCAAAAATTTTTTTGAAAGCTGAAGAAATCAAAAAACGAGATGAAGAATGCATTAGAGAGCATTGGTAATAAAGCAGGCTAGAGGCAAGGGAGGATTAGCAAGCTCAAAAAAAGAAATCTAGAAATTACTTAAGTGGAAGAAGAGAAAGAACTGAGAGTTAAAAAATAATAAAACTCTGTGAGAACTATCTGAAATCCATTAGAAAGAGCAACATAAAGATAATGACTATACCAGGAGAGAGAAGGTAAAGTTTATTCAAACAAATAATTAATGATAACTTCCCAAACCAATCAAAGAGTTGGACCCACAAGTTCAAAAAGCTAACAGAATGCCTAATTATCTCAATGCAAAAAGGTGTTCTCAAAACACATATTAAAACTGTCAAAAATTAATGACAAAGAAAGAATTCTAGCCGGAGGAAAAAAGACTGTAACCTACAAAGGAAACTCCAATGGGTTATCATCAGACTTCAGGAGAAATATTACAAGTCAGGAGAAAGTGGAAGAAAATATTTAAAGTATTGGAAGACTAAAATCACCAGCCAAGAATAATATATCCAATAAAGTTATCTTTTAGGTATGAAGGAGTAGTAAAGGCTTTCCCACACCAACAAAAATTGAGGAAATTTACCATCTGCATTACAAGAAATGTAAAAAGGCGATCTGCTACCTATTATTACAGCATACACATATACAAAACTTTGAGTAAGATGACACACAGAAAGATAAAAGCAGAAAATTGCAACTCTATTTCAGAATACGATATTAAACAATAATAACATAAAAGTTAAAGGGGGGAAAGCATTTTAAAAGACTATCTTCTACAATTGGGAAGTGAATACACAGCATAAAAAGGGATAATTTTTGACAAAAATGCATAAGACAGGAGGAGGAAAAGGACTGATGAGTCCTTTGCACAGGTGAGTAAAGATAAGATGCAGTCAGAAGAAAACTGACTATTATATGTATGAAACATTTTTTACATAAACCTAAGGATGATCATAAAAAAAATCTACAGCTGAGACACATAACATAAAAAAGAAAAAAATCAAGGAAAATCACCAAACTAGAATATCATAAAGAACCACAAGGGAAAAGAAACAATGGAGATTCAAAGCAACCAGAAAACAAAAGATAAAATGGCTGTGGTAAGCCTTTATATATCAATAATTACCTTAAGTATAAATGAACTTAAGTCACCAATCAAAAGGCACAGAATAGCAGGATAGATTGAAAAACAAGACCCAACTACATGTTGCCTTCAGGAGACCGATCTCAGCTACAAAATCAAACAGAGGCTCATAATGAAGGGGTAGTAGCTGACACTCCAAGAAGATATAACACATCAATATATATGCACCCATCCTGGAAGCACCAAAAGTATAAATCAGTAACAGACCTAAAGGGAGAAACCGGCAAAAATACAAATGATAGTAAGGAACATGAATACCCCATTAATGGCAATGGAAAGGTCAGAAAGTCAATAGGGAAGTGTTGACCTTAAATCACACATAATATTTATAGAACTTTCCATCCCCAGATGATGAAAACATACATTTTTTTCAGATGCACATGGGTCATTCTCAAGAACATACCTTATTTTGGGGCACAAAACTAGTCTCAATAAATTTCAGTGGATTGAAATCATACCAACCTATTTTCTACCACAATAGTATGAAACTGAAATTAACTGCAAGAAATCAAGGAGAACCACAAATGTGTTCAACATGATGCTGAACAACTATTGGGTCAAAGAAGAAACAAAAGAAGAGATCAAAAGATACACAAAGATGAGAGACTGAAGATGGCAGTGAGGTAGGTGTGAGCTGAACCCACTGGCTCGTGCACCCAACTGGGACACCTAGCCAATTTTCTGAAGAACAGAGTGAACAGTCAATGGAATCCCAGCTTATGTGAAGTTTGGGAGCCAAAATTGTAAAGGACATTGTAAAACAGATAGTAAGGAGATTGCATTGAGACAGTCCCTGGGACCTGCGCTAGGAACAAGGCTACTGTGGTCCCCAGCTTTGTGCCTGGCACTGGGGCCAGCATCTGCCATAGAAGCTTTGGAGGAGAGCCAGATCAGCCATTGTGATTGTAATTCCTCAGCCCCCTCCACTACCAGAGCAGGGAAGGCAGCCCCGCACAGACCTGGATGCTTGAAGTCACTGGGGGAACTAAGATGCAGTGGGAGATGTGTAGAGGTGGTGTTCCCCCACTGGGATTGTGGTAGCCATCTAGGATATTACCATAGAAACTGGGGAGCCTGGTGACACCTGGAAAAAGGGTAAGTATTGGGCCATGAGAGACCCTGACTCGGATAGTCTCCAGACTGGTCAGAGAGTTGGGCTGTGTGAAAAGCCAGGTGCTTGTTAAGAACAGCAGGCACAAAGAAGAATTTACTCAAAAAAGGCTCTCAGTCACTGTTTAAGGAACTCTTGAGCAGAGGCTGGGCCAGCAAAGAGAGAAGAGGAAGGGTGTGGTTTGCTTCAAATCAGGGTGCTTCACAGACTGATCAAAGTGGGGCAGCAGGGGACTCAGTAGTAGGATTCAGAGCGGTAGCACTCCCCAGAGAGATTTAATTTAATATGGAACTAAAGTGCCCTGAAGGGACTTTGAGAGTGCACAGCACCCAGGACAGCAAAGAGGGAGGAGGTGGGATACAAGCTGATCCTAATCAGTGCATCTCACAGGCATCACAGCATGGTGGATTAAAAGCACTGGCCAGGTACAGATGGACAGAGGGGGCCCGGCAGCACTCTGAAGACTTGGGCTAGAGGCTGGGCACCTGTGAATATTGTAGACTAGACCTAGCTTCCATCCTTGAAAAACCACAGGAAAGGAAAAAAGCAAAGCCCACACATGCCTTCAGAATCCAGGAAGACCAGCAGAACTCGATTAGCGGGTTTTAAGTAAGCAGGGGGTGTTTTGTTTTGTTTTGTTGTTTAGTTTTGTTTTTGTTTTTATTTTTATTTTCCCAAGTGTGAGACAATAAGACCTGCAATTTTGGAAAGACCAAAGACAGACCAGAGAAGGATCACAAGGCTAATGCCAATAACTGGGAAACTGAAACAAATTTCACTTTGCTATCCTATAGAACTTGCACTTTATTGTTTACTTTTATTATTATTTTATCATTATTCTTATTTCTTTTATTTTATTATTTATTTATTTTCTTTCTGTTTAGTTTCTTCTTTCTATTTAGTTTTGTTTATTTGCTCAATTGCACAGTTTGACTGGTTTTCCTTATTCTCTCTTCCATATTGCACTTTAATTTTTCTTCTTTCACTTCACTCATATTCCAATAACACACTACTCTTGGTCTTTTGCTCTCTATTCTTTTTATTCAGATCATGTATTTCTTGTCATATTATTGTTATTCCAGTATTGTTGTAAATAACTGCTGTTCCATATTATTGTAAATACTATGCAGCACCCCTTCCTGGTCTTGGCCCATTTCACTATCTTCCTCAGCTTTATTACAGTTGTGGTTAACTCTATTCTCTCTCACACTATACCTAGTTTCTATCCTATACTCTCAGTATAGTACACAATCTAACCTCACAAAAGCACTCTGTTTTCTAGATTCAGATCACATTCTTTCTCCCCTATAGTAAGAGTCTAATTTTTTTTTTTTTTGCCTTTTATAAAAAGTGGTTAGTTGGGTGAAATATCACGGTTATTGCTGTACTTCTCCAAAGGATCTCCTATCTGTTCTCTACATGTTGGTGCTTTAAATCCCACAGTAAAAAATACTCTCCTGCTGTCTTAATCCATTTTGCCTTCACCCTGCCACTGATCACATACAAGATAAGGTGGGAGTTGTGAATACCAGTAAACCCACCGGAAGAGAAAACCCACCAAGAAAGGAACCACCAACAGGTAAAACACAAGTACAACAAGAGAACCCACACAAACAGAAGAAATGGAAACCCTAGAACATCCAGACAAGGAAATCAAAGAGACCACATCACTGAATCCCATAGAACTCCTATCATAGAAGTTCACCTTACAAAGACAGCTGGCAAAGCAGAGCATCTGCAAATGCAGAAACAAACAAAAAGAGTCACCTAAAATGGGGAGACAAAGAAAGAACCCACAATCAAAAGGAATTGGAGACTCCCCAATAAAAGAGTTAAATGAAATGGAGGCAAGCAACTATCAGATATTGAATTTAAAAGAGTAGTTACAAGAATGCTCAAGGAACTCACAGACAACAAGGAACTTAGTGAGAACTACAACAATATGAAAAAGGAAATAGAAACTATAGACAAGAACCAGGAAGAAATAAAGAATACAATTTCTGAAAGAAAGAAAAAAACACTAGAAGGAATTACAACCAGGTTGAATGAAGCAGAGGACCAAATTAGTGAGCTGTAAGACAAGGTAGAAAGAAACACCCAGGTAGAGACGCTGCACAAAAAAAATTTTCAAAAAATATGAAGAGAGCTTATGGGAAAGACAAGACAACATGAAACGCAGCAATATTCGAATCATGGAAGTACCAAAAGGAGAAGAAAAGGATCAAGGAATAGAAAACCTGTTTGAAAAAATAATGACAGAAAACATTCCAAACCTGGAAAGGACAAAAACTGCACAAGTTCAGGAAGCACAGATGGTCCCAATCAAGAGGACCACAAAGAGGCCTACTCCAAAACACATCATAATTAAAATGCCAAGTTTTAAAGACAAAGAGAATCTTAAAAGCAGCAAAGGAGAAACCAGAAGTAACATACAAGGGAGCTCCAATAAGGCTAGTAGCAGATTGCTCAATAGACACACTACAGGCCAGGAGTAAATGACAAAAAATATTCCAAATAATGAAAAGCAAAGGCTTACAACCAAGACTACTCTACCCAGTGAGGCTCTCAATTCAAATGGAAGGCAAAATAAGGAGTTTCCTAGACAAAAGAAGGCTGAAAAATACACCCCCACCAAACAAGAACTGCAAGATATGCTAAAAGGACTGCTATAAGAAGAAGAATGAAAAGAGTGAGAGAGAGAAACACAGGTACAAATGGGAAAAGTGAATAAATACCTATCAATAATAACCTTAAATGTTAATGGCTTCAATGCTCCAAACAAAAGACACAGTGTAACTAAATGGGTAAGAAAATATGACCTGCACATACACTGCCTATAAGAGACCCACCTCAGAACAAAAGACCTACACAGCCTAAAAGTGAAAGGTTGGAAAAAAGTACTCCAAGAAGATGGACAGGGGAAAAAGCTGGAGTAGCAATACATGTATCACACAAAATAGACTTCAAAAAAAGCTGTAAAAACAGACACTGAATGATACTTCATACTAGCCAAAGGAAGAATCCATCGAGAAAACATAAACATTATAAATATATACACAGAACATAGAGTACTCAAATCTATAAGGAAAATCTTGGAGGACTTCAAGACAGATATAGACAGCAATACACTATACTAGGGGTTTTAACACCCAACTGTGAAAAAAAGATATTAAAAAAAAATGTCAATAAGGATATTGTGGCACTGAACAATGCCCTAAATCAAATGCACTTAACTGGTATATATATAGAATCCTTTATACCAAATAAGCAAAATACACATTCTTTTCAAATATACATGGAACATTTTCAAAGATACACCACATAATAGGACACAAAGCCAGCCTTAAAAATTCAACAAAAGTGAAGTCACATCAAGTATTTTCTTGGGCCATAAGAGACTGAAACTAGAAACCAACCTCAGGGAAAAAATGCAAAAACACTCAAATTGATGGAGATTGAATAGCATGCTATTAAACAAATAATGGGTTAATAATGAGATCAAGAAAGAAATCAAAAACTTTATAGAAACAGATGCAAATGAACTCACAACAGTCCATACCTATGGGACACAGCAAAGGCAGTTCTGAGAGGGAAGTTCATAGCAATACAGGTCTCCTTAAAAAAAAATAAGCATTTCAAAAAAAAACCTAATCCTACATCTACAAGAACAGAAGGAACAACAACAAACAAAGCCCTGAGCAAGTGGAAGAAAAGAAATAACCAAGATCAGAGAAGAATTAAAAAACATCAAGAGTAAAACAACAGTCCAAAGGATCAATAAATCCAGGAGCTGGTTCTTTGAAAAGATAAACAAAATTGACAAGCCCTTAAAAAGACTCATCAAGAAAAAGTGATGACCCAAATAAACAAAATCAGATATGAAAGAAGAGAGATTACAATTAATAGCACAGAAATACAAAGGATTGTAAGAAATTACTATGAACAACTATATGCCAACAAATTTGAAAACCAGGGTGAAATGCACAAATTTCTAGAAAAAAAATAATCTGCCAAAACTGAATGAAGAGGAAGTAGAAAGCCTAAACAGAACAATAACAGCTGATGAAATCAAGCTGTAACCACAAAACTCCTGTCACACAAAAGCCCTGGACTGGATGGTTTCACAGGAGAATTTTACATAACATTTGAGGATGAGCTAACCCCTATCCTTCACAGATTGTTCCAAAATATTCAAGAAGATGTAAGACTCCCAAACTCTTTTTAAGAAGCCAATGACATCCTAATTCCAAAACCAGATAAAGACACAACAAAGAAAGAAAATTTCAGACTAATATCACTGATGAACATAGACACTAAAATCATGAACAAAGTATTGGCAAATTGCACCCAGCAATACATCAAAAAGGTCATACACCATGATCAAGTGGGATTCATCCCAGGGATGCAAGGATGGTACAGCATTTGGAAATCAGTAAATGTAATATATCACATAAACAAAAGACAGACAAAAATCACATGATCATTTCAATAGATGAAGAAAAAGCATTTGATAAGGTACAGCACCCATTGTAATTAAACCACTCAGCAAAGTGGGAATAAAGGAAGAATTCCTCAACACGATAAAGAGCATATATGAAAAACCTACAGCCAACACTATACCCAATGGACAAAAACTAAAAGCTTTTTCACTAAGATCAGGAACAAGACACAGATGTCCTGTTTCACTACTTCTACTCAATATAGTATTGGAAGTACTAACCACAGTGATCAGACAAGAAAAAGAAATAAAAGGCATCCAAATTGGAAAGGAGGAAGTAAAAATATCATTGTTTGCAGATGACATGATAGTGTACATAGAAAACCCTATAGGCTCCATCAAAAAACTGCTTGACCTAATAAGTAAATTTGACAAAACAGTGGAGTTCAAAGTCAATATTCAGAAATCAAAGGCATTTATACACACCAAGAATGAAATATCAGAACCAGAAATCAGGGAAAAATCCCATTTGCTACAGCAACAAGAAATATAAAGTACATAGGATAAACCTAACCTAGAAGGTGAACGACCTGTACTCAGAAAACTATACAACACTGTCAAAAAAAAAAAGGAAGAGACAAATAAGTGGAAACATATACCGTGTTTCTGGATTGGAAGAATTAACATCAGCAAAATGTCCATACTACCGAAAGCAATTTATAGATATAATGCAATCCCTATTAAAATACCAATGGCATATTTCACATATATATGGAACAAATATTTCAAAAATTTACATTGAAGTATAAATGACCCCTAACAGCTATAGCAATTTTGAGAAAGAAGAAGAAAGGAAGGATCGCAATACTTGATATAACACTACATTACAAGGCCACTGTAATCAAAACAGTATGGTACTGGCATAAGAACAGACACATAGACCAATGGAACAGAATAGAGAGCCCAGAAATAAACCCAAGTCTCTATGGTCAATTAATATTCAACAAAGGGGGGGAAGCATAAAATGGAGTAAAAATAGCCTCTTCAACAAATGGTGTTGGGAGATCTGGACAGTTACATGCAAAAAAATGAAACTTGATCACCAACTTACACCATACATAAAAATAAATTCAAGATGGATAAAAGATTTAAACATAAGTTATGACAACATAAAAGCCCTAGAGGAGAACACAGGCAGGAAAATTTTAGATATTCCATGCAGCAATATTTTTACCGATATGCCCCCAAGAGCAAGGGGTAGAAAGGAAAGAATAAACAAATGGGATCTCATCAAATTAAAAAGCTTCTGCATTGCTAAAGAAAGCAGCATTAAAATGAAAAGAGAACCAAATGTATAGGAAAACATATTTGCCAGCGATACCTTGGACAAGGGTTTGATCTCCAGAATATATGAAGAATTCACATGACTCCACTCCAGGAAGACAAACAACCCAATTTAAAAATGGGCAAAGGAACTGAAAAGGCACTTCTCCAAGGAAAACATACACAGGGCCCAGAGACATATGAAAAGGCACTCAGCATCACTAGCCATCAGACAGATGCAAATTAAAACCACAATGAGATGCTACTTCACACTGGTAAGTATGGCCAACATAAACAAATCAACAAACAATAAGTGTTGGAAAGGATGTGGAGAAAAGGGAACTCTAGTGCATTGTTAGTAGGAATGTAGAGTGGTGCATCCACTGTGGAAAACAGTATGGATTTCCCTCAGAAAACTAAAAATGGAACTACCTACTGATCTAGCAATTCCACTATTGGAATTATCCCCTAAGAATCCTGAAACACTAATTCAAAGAACCTATGCACCCCAATGTTTATAGCAGCACAATTTATAATATCTAGGTGCTGGAAGCAACCTAAGTGCCTATCAGTAAATGAGTGGATTAAAAAATGTACTGTAAATGTACTGTGGTACATTTACATAATGGAATACTATGTAGCAGAAAGAAAGAAAGAAGGGTCTCCTACCCTTCGTGACAGCATGGATGGAACTGGAAAGCATTATGTTAAGTGAAATAAGCTGTGTGGTGAAAGAAAAATACCATACAGTCTCACCTATAAGTGGAACCTAATCAACAAAACAAAGAAGCAAGCAAAATACAACCAGAGACATTGAAATAAAGAACTGACAGTAACCAGAGAAGAGAGGGGACAGGGATAATAGTTGGTAAAATGGAAAGGCCACCAAGAAACATGTATAAAGGGCACATGGACAAAACCAAAGGGGGTAGGTAAGAGGATGAGAGGCAGGGAAGGGTGGGGTAGAGGGGGTACACTGAAGTGAAAATGGAGACAACTCAACTTGAACAACAAAAAAATTAAAAATAAATAAATAAATAAATAGAAAATTTCAGATTAAAAACAAAAAAGTGGTAAAAAAGACATATGAAAATGAAAATAAAATACACAACAATATGAGGGATTAAGAAGGAAAAAGTGGTATTTAGAGAGAGGTTTATAGTATAACACACCTACCTCAAGAGACAAACAAAAAAAAAAAACCCACAAACGATCTAACAATACATCTAAAGAACTAGAAAAACAAGAACAAATGAAGTTCAAAGTCAGTAGAAGAAAGGAAATAATAAAAACTAGAGTGAAAATAAAATAGTAAGCAAAAATATAATAAAAATGAAACAGAGAGCTGGTTCTTTGAAAATATAAAGTTAACAAACCTCTGGTTAAATTAAAGAAAAAGAGAAAAGATTCAAATAGATAAAAGTAGAAATAAAAGAAGTTACAATGGACACCACATAAAAATAAAGGTTTATAGAAGAATATTATAAAGGCTATACACCACAAGATTTGATAACTTAGAAGAAATGGGCAAATTCTTATGAATACATAAACTTCCCACACTGAATCATAAAAGATTTGGAAAACCAAAATAGGCTGATCACTGGTTAGGATATTGAAAACTTAATCAGAACACCCCCCCCCAAAAAAAAAGTCCATGACCAGATGGCATCACTGGTAAATTCTACCAAATATTCAAAAATTAATATCTATCTTTCTCTAACTCTTCCAAAACTTTTGACAGGAGGGATTACTTCTTAAATCCTTTTTACAGAGCAAACATTTCTTGATACCAAAACCAGGCAAGGAAAACACACAAAAAGAAAATTACAACCCAATATCTCTGATGAACAGAGAAGCAAAAATTTGAAACATAATACTAGCAAATGAAATATAACATATTAAAAAGATAACACATAGTAACCCATATAAAAGACACATGGACAAAAAAAACTAGAGGGGTGGAAATGAGAGGGAGGTGGGGAGGTCTGGGGCGGTGGGCTGGGATGGGAGTAAAAGGCAGAAAACTGTACAAGAACAACAATTAAAATAAAATTTAAAAAATAAAAAAAAGATAACACATTATGATCAAGTGGGATTCATTCCAAAGATGCAAGCACGTTTCCACATATGCAAACAATCATGTGATACACCACATTAACAAAATACTAAATTATATGATCACATCAATAAATACAGAAAAACCATTTAAAAAGATACAACACCCATTTATAATTAAAACAACAAAATCGATATAGAAGGAAAGTACCTCAACATAATAAAAGCCATAGGTGACAAACCCTCAGCTAGTATCACTCTCAATGGTGACACATTAAAAGCTTTCCCTCTAAGGTCAGGAACAAGGAAAGATGCACACTGTAACCACTTTTACTCCACATAGTACTGGAGGTCCTAGCCAGAGCAATCAGTCAAGAAAAAGAAATAAAAGGCAACCAAATTGGGAATGAGATGTAAAACTCTCATTATTTATAGATGACACGATTCTTTATTTAGTAAACCCTAGAAGTGGGTGTGGGTTGGAGTCACTTTCACCCTCCCGTGCAATTTGGGATTGACCCCTTAACTGGCATTAGCCATACAGGACAGAACAAAGGGTCCAGGGAAGTGGAAGCTGACAGCCTTTCATGTGAGACCTGGCAAGAATGGGAAATTACAGATTCTGAAGAGCATTTTAAGAACCAACAGAGATCTATTAGGATTCTGTATCTTGCTATGCTTCTGAGTAGTGTAGGATTTCCTATTGCAATAATGTCAATACGACTATATCTTGAAAAGATTTATCAGACAGCTGATACAAGTTTTTTGAACTGGGTTGTTGTTTAGTTAACCCTTAGCCAAATGGTAGCTTCACCTACACTTTGTTTATGGTGTAATTACATACCAAAAAAAGAACTTCGTATTGTGTCCACCTTCATTTCAGTAGCAGTTAACTGCCTCTATACATGTGTCCATGTCCCAGCTTCTCATAACAAATGTTACCTCTTTGGATGGAGTGACCCTCAGTTAACCAAGTGGAGGGAAGAACCTACAAAGAAAGACACAACAACAATCAAAACCTGAAGATGTACAGAGAGCCAAAATAAATGACAACCCAAGAACAGCAAGCTCAAGAGAGCAAGGAGACTACACCACTGAATCTCACAGGTCTTCTACCATAGAACTTCACATTACAAACCCAGGGAGACATAAAGATCAATTTAAGAAGCAGAGACTAAAAAGAAGATTCTCACAAACAATGGGAAGACAAAGAAGGAATCCTAAAAGGAGAGGAAGAAGCCTCAGAAAAAATGCTAAATGAAACAGAGGCAAGTCAACTACCAGATATTGAGATCAAAACAATGGTTATAAGGAAGCTCAATGAGCTCAGTGAGAATTACAAAAAACTACAGGGAAACTACAATAAACTCACTGCAAACTATATCACCATGAAAAAGGAAATAGAAACTACCAACAAGGGCCAAGAGGAAATGAAGACTACAATTTCTGAACTGAAGAACGCAATAGAAGGAATCAAAAGTAGGCTCAATGAAGCAGAGGATCAGATCAGCGAGCTGGAGGACAAGAAAAAAAATCCAGAATGAGAAAGAAAAGGAAAAGAGGCTCAGAAAGAAGGAAGAGGGGTTAAGGAAAATGCAGGACAACATGAAACATAATATAATATCCATAAAATAGGAATACCAGAAGAAGAAGAATAGCAAAGGATAGAAAATCTATTTGAAAAAGTAATGATGAAAAACTCCTAATTTGATGAGAGAAAAAGTCACACAAATCCAGGAAAAACAGAAAGTCCCAGTCAAAAGGAACCCAAAGAGGCTCACTTCAAGATACATCATAATTAAAATGGCAAAATTCCAAGACTAAGAGAGAATCTTAAAACAACAAGGGGCCTTATGGCCAAGAAGGAGGTGTAGGTGGACACACTGTGCCTCCTCTCACAGCCAAAGTTAAGGACAAAAAAAATTTAGAACCCCAAAAAACAACCAGAACAGATAGAAAATTGAATTGTATGGAAGTCCTACAACAATTCACCCTGACAGGTAAGAGGGGCAGAGTTGGCAGCAAGTGGAGAGGGATCACAGCAGAAAAAGCACTGGCTAGTGGTCCCTGATGTGCAAGAGACAGTTGGCACACCCCAGGCACACAGGCTGTGGTTACTGGGTGCAGGGAGGCAACAAGCAGACCCAGCGAGGCACACAAGGTGGTTGACGATGCTCACAAATTCACACTCAGAAAAACCAGGCAAAAAGAGACGGTGAGACAGACTGCACAACCCATGGTCCCAGCACCAGCAAATAAAGCCTAAAGGCACCAATTGAAACACTTGTGGGGGTTGAAGTGCTGGAAGAGACTCCCAGCCTCACAGAGGGGACTGAAATCCGAGAGAGAGTGGAGTAAGTGCCATTGTTCCCTCTCTGACCCCACCCCCACATATAGCATCACAGCTCTGCGACTGGGTTGCCCTGCCCTGGTGAACACCTAAGGCTCTGCCCCTCAACATGTAAAAGTGCAAACAGACCAAACAAAAAAAAAAAGAAAGAAAGAAAGAAAAAAATGGCTCAAATAAAAGAACAAATCAAACCACCAGAGCCAATACTTTCAAGTGCCCAAGAGATAGCCAACCTATCAGGTGCACAGTTCAAAGCACTGGTGACCAGGATGCTCACAGAATTGGTTGATTTTGCTCACAAATTAGATGAACAAAAGAAGGCTACAATAAGTGAAATGAAGGAAAATACACAGGGAACCAATTGTGATGGGAAGAAAACTGAGACTAAAATCAACAGTGTGTACCAGAAGGAAGAAAGAAACAACCAAACAGAAAAAAAGGAAGAAACAAGAATTCAAAAAAATGAGGAGAGGCTTAGGAACCTCCAGGACATCTTTAAATGCCCCAACATCTGAATTATAGGGGTACCAGAAGGGGAAGAAGAAGAGCGACAAGTGGAAAACTTATTTGAACAAATAATAAAGGAGAACTTTCCCAATCTGGCAAAGGAAATAGATTCCCAAAAAGTCCAGTAAGTTCAGAGAGTCCCAAAGAAGTTGGACCCGAGGAGGAACACTCCAAGGCACATCATAAATACATTAGCCAAGATTAAAATTAAGGGGAGAATTCTAGAAGCAGCAAGGGATAAGGGGACAGTCACCTACAAAGGAGTTTCCATCAGACTGTCAGCTTATTTCTCAAGAGACCTTACAGGCAAGAAGAGGCTAGAAAGAAGTATTCAAAGTCATGAAAGGCAAGGACCTACATCCAAGATTGCTCTATCCATAAAGCTTTCATTTAGAATGGAAGGGAAGATAAAGTGTTTCTCAGATAGGCTAAAGTTAAAGGAGTTCATCATTGCCAAGCCCTTATTATATGAAATGTTAAAGGGACTTATCTAAGAAAAAGAAAATAAAAAATATGAACAGGAAAAAGACTGCAATCTCACAGTTATTAACAACCACACCTAAAACAAAAGCAAACTAAGTAAACATCTAGAATAATAGCAGAACCACAGAAATGGAGATCACATGGAGGGTTAGCAACTGGGGAGTGGGAGGAGGAAAGAGGGGGAAAAGGTACAGAGAATAAGTAGCATAGATAGTAGAGAGAAAATAGGGGAGGGCAAGAATAGTATGGGAAATGTAGAAGCTAAAGAACTTATGACACATGGACATGAACTAAAGGGGGAAATGTGGGTAGGTGGAGGTGTGCATGGTGAAGGGGAATGAAGGTGGGGAAATGTGACAACTGTAATAATATAATCAATAAAACATATTTTTAAAAAGACAGCAAGGGAAAAACAAGAAGTAACATACAATGGGGCCCCAATAGGACTACTAGCTGATTTTTCCATGGAAATGTTCCAAGCCAGAAGGGAGTGGAAAGCAATATGCCAAGTAATGAAACCAGAGGCCTGCAACCCAAACTACTTTATCCAGCAAGGATCTCAATTAAAATGGAAGGCCAAATAAGGAGCTTCCCAGGCAAAAGAAGCCTCAAAGACCACACATCCTCCAAACCAGCTCTGCAAGGGATGCTAAAGGGACTGCTTTACGAACATGAAGAAATACAATGAAAGAGAGAGGAACACAGGTATGAAAAATGGCAATGAATAAGTACCTATCATTAATAAGCTAAAACATAAATGGATTAAATGCCCCAAAAAATGACATCGAATAGCTGAATGGATAAGAAAGCATGACCCAGACATATGCTGCCTACAAGAGACCCACCTCAGAACAAAAGACCTACACAGACTGAAAGTGAAGGGCTGGAAACAAATATTCCAAGCAAATGGACAGGGAAAAAAAGCCAGGGTAGCAATACTCATATCAGACAAAATAGACTACAAAAAATAGCCATAAAAAGAGACCCAGACAGTCACTTCATAATACTCAAGAGAAGAATCCATTAAGAAGACATAAACATTATAAATATATATGCACCCAACATAAGAGCACCCAAATACATAAAGAAAATCTTGGAGGACTTCAAGAAAGATATAGACAGCAACATTATTATAGCAGGGGATTTTAACATCCCACTGTCAAAAATGGACAGATCTTTCAAACAAAATATCAACAAAGATATTGTGGCATTAAAAAATGCCCTAGATCAAATATTCTTAACTGATATATAGAACCTTTCATCCCAAAGAAGCAAAATACACATTCTTTTCAAATGCACATGGAACACTTTCAAAGATAAACCACAAGATAGGACAAAAACAAGTCCCAACAAGTTCAAGAAAATTGAAATCATATCAAGCATTTTCTTCAACCACAAAGGATTGAAACTAGAAACCAGCCTCAAGGAAAAAAACCTAAAACACTCAAACCTAAAATACATTCAATCATGGAGATTGTATAGAATGCTATTATACAATGAATGGGTCAAGAAAGATATGGAGGAAGATATCAAAAAGTTTCTGAAAACAAATGAAAATGAACTCACAACAATCCAAAATTTATGGGACACAGGGAAGGCAGTCCTAAGAGAGAAATCCATAGTGACACAGGCCTACCTAAAAAAGAAGGAAACATTTCAAACAAACAACCTAACCCTATGCCTACAAGAACTAGAGGAACAACAACAAAGACAGCCCAGAGCAAGGAGAATGAAGGAAATAATGAAGATCAGAGCAGAATTAAATGACACAGAGACTAAAAACACAATTTTAAGGATCAATAAACCCAGAAGCTTGTTCTTTGAAAAGATAAACAGAATCGACAAGCCTTTAAGCAGAGTCATCACGAAAAAAAGAGGCCCCCTAAAATTTGTCAGGTGTCCAAGACACCTGATAAGAAATATGGCCCAAATAAAAGAACACAGCAAAATCTCAAAACTAAGTGATGAAGAGATTGCCATGCTATCTGATGGAGAATTTAAAGCCCTGGTAATCAAAATGCTCACAGAAATGATTGAGCATGGTCAAGAAATGAAAGAATAAATGAAAGATACCTAAAATGAAATAAAGCAAAATATTCAGGGAACCAACAGTGACAAGAAGGAAACCAGGAGTCAAATCAATGATTTGGAACAAAAGAATGAAATAAACATCCAACTGGACCAGAGCAAAGAAACAAGAATGCAAAAAATAAATAAATAAAAATGAAGAGAGGCTGAGGATTCTCTGGGACAATGTGAAATGTTCCAATATCCAAATTATAGGGGTGCCAGAGGAGAAGAACAACAGCAAGAAATTGAAAACTTATTTGAACAAATAATGAAGGAAAACTTCCCCAATTTGGCAAAGGAAATAGACTTCCAGGAAGTCCAGGAAGCCCAGAGAGTCCCAGAGAAGTTGGACCCAAAGAGGAATACACCAAGGCACATCATCATTAAGTCAACCAAGATTAAAGGCAAAGAGAAAATCCTAAAAGCAGCAAGAGAGAAGGAGAGAGATACCTATAAAGGAGTGCCCATAAGGCTATCAGCAGATTTCTCAAAAGAAACATTGCAGGCAAGAAGGAGCTAGACAGAAGTATTCAAAGTCATGAAAGGCGAGGACCTACATCCAAGATTACTCTATCCAGAAAAGCTATCATTTAGAATGGAAGGGCAGTTAAAGTGTTTCCCAGATAAGGTCAAATTAAAGGAGTTCATCATCAAGCCATTATTATATGAAATGTTAAAGAGACTTATCTAAGAAAAAGAAGATCAAAAATATGAAGAGTAAAATGAAAACAAATTTACAACTACTAACAAATGAACCTAAAAGAAAAGAAAAACAATGAAAACAAAAACTAAGCAGACAACAAGAATGGGAACAGAATCAGAGAAATGGATGTCACAGGGAGGGATTTCACTGGGGAGGAGGAAGGGAGGAATAGTGGGGGAAAGGTACAGGGAGGAAGAAGCATAATTAGTAGGCATAACATAGATGGGGAAAGATAAAAAAAGTTATAGGAAACAGAGGACTCAAAGAACTTATATGTACAACCCATGGACATGAACTAAGGGGAGGGGAATTATGGAG
The DNA here is from genome assembly GCA_004027475.1 of Anoura caudifer. NCBI lineage: Eukaryota > Metazoa > Chordata > Mammalia > Chiroptera > Phyllostomidae > Anoura > Anoura caudifer. The sequence goes on along the minus strand of PVKU01005347.1, from coordinate 96,968 downwards.
GGTTGGTGGGACAGGGTGCAGGTGGGGATTAAGGAGTAGAAATTAGGGAAACTGTAATAGTATAATCAATAAAAATACTTTTTAAAATGCAAAGAAAAAAATTAATAGGAATCCTAACAACAGTTATTTTCGGTATAAGAATGGTGATTTTCTATTTTCTATACTTTCTAAATGCTGTTCTGAATGGATATTTTTATAATCATAAAAGAATGAAAGAAAAGATAAAAGAGAGAGGACCCAAATAAACACAATCAGATATGAAAGAGGAGAGATTACAACTGATACCACAGAAATGCAAAGGATTGTAAGATATTACTATGAAGAACTATATGCCAATAAATTTGAAAACCTAGGTGAAACAGACAAATTTCTAGAACAATATAATCTTCCAAAACTCAATGAAGAAAAAGCAGAAAGCCTAAACAGACCAATAACAGCTGATGAAATTGAAGCAGTGATGAAAAAGCTTCCATCATACAAAAGCCTTGAACCTGATGGTTTCACAGGGGAATTCTGCAAAGCATTTAAGAACCCCTACCCTTCACAGTTACTTCAAAAAATTCAAGAAGGTGGAAAACTCCCAAACTCTTTATATAAAGCCAGCATCATCCTAACTCCAAAACCAAATAAAGACAAACAAAGAAAGAAAACTTCAGGCCAATATCACTGATGAACATAGATGCTAAAATCCTCAACAAAATATTAGCAAACCACATCCAACAATACATTAAAAAGATCATACACCATGATCAAGTAGGATTCATCCCAGGGATGCAAGGATGGTACAGCATTTGGAAATCAGTAAATGTAATATATCACATACAAAAGCAAAGACAAAAATCACACAATCATATCAATAGATGCGGAAAAAGCATTTGATAAAGTACAGCACCCATTTATGATTACAACACTCAGCAAGGTGGGAATAGAGGGAGAATTCTTCAACATAATAAAGGCCATATATGAAAGAACTACACCCAACATTATACTCAATGGGCAAAATCTTAAGAGCTTTCCCACTAAGATCAGGAACAAGACAAGGATGCTCACTTTCACCATTCCTATTCAACATAGTATTGTAAGTCCTAGCCACAGCAATCAGACAAGAAGAAGAAATAAAAGGCATTCAAATTGGAAAGGAGGAAACAAAACTGTCATTGTTTGCAGATGACATGATCATGTACATAGAAAATCTTACAGATTCCACCAAAAAACTACTCAACCAAATAAGTGAATTTTGCAAAACAGCAGGATACAAAGTCAATATTCAGAAATCAAAGACAGTTTTGTACACCAACAATGAAATATCAGAAACAGAAATCAGGAAAAAAATCCCATTTGATACAACAAAAAGAAAAATAAAGTACTTAGAAATAAACCTAACCAAGGAGGTAATAGACCTCTACTCAGAAAACTATACAACACTGAAGAAAGAAATTAAAGAAAACACAAACAAACAGAAGCATGTATGATGTTCATGGATTGGAAGAATTAACATTATGAAAATGTCCATACTACCCAAAGCAATTTATAAATTCAATGCAATCCTTATTAAAATACAAATCACACACTTCACAGATATAGAACAAACATTTCAGAATTTATATTGAACCACAAATGACCTTGACTAGCTGTAGCAATTTTGAGAAAGAAGAACAAAGTAGGAGGGACCACAATATCTAATACCAAACTGTCTTACAAGGCCAGTGTAATCAAAACAGCCTGGTATTGTCATAAGAATAGATATATAGACCAGTGGAATAGAACAGAGAGCCCAGAAATAAACCCAAGTCTATATGGTCAATTAATATTCAACTAAAGGGGAAGAAGCATAAAATGGAGTAAAAATAGCCTCTTCAACAAATGGTGTCGGGAGATCTGGACAGCTACATGCAAAAAAATGAAATTTGATTACCAACTTATACCATACACAAAAATAAATTCAAGGTGGAAAAGAGACTTAAATATAAGTCATGGCACCATGAAAGTCCTAGAGGAAAACATCAGCAGGAAAATCTCAGATATTCCATGCAGCAACATCTTCATTAATATGTCCCCTAGAAAAGGGACATAAGGAGAGAATAAACAAATGGGACCTCATCAAATTAAAAAGCTCCTACATGGTCAAAGAAAACAGCATTAAAATGAAAAGAGAATCAACCATATGGAAAAATATATTTGCTGATGATACTTTGGACAAGGGTTTGATCTCCAAAATATATAAAGAACTCATGTGACTCTACTCCAGGAAGACAAACAACCCAACTTAAAAATGGGCAAAGGACTTGAACAGACACCTCTCTAAGGAAAACGTACAGAGGGCCCAGAGACATATGAAAAGATGCTCAGCATCACTCGCCATCAGATAGATGCAAATTAAAACCACAATGAGATACCACTTCTCACCCATCAGAATGGCCATCATAAACAAATCAACAAACAAGTGTTGGAGAGGATGTGGAGGAAAGGGAACCCTAGTGCACTGTTGGTGGGAATGCAGACTGGTGCATCCACTGTGGAAAACAGTATGGATTTTCCTCAAAGAACTAAAAACGGACTGCCTTTTTACTCAGCAATTTCACTGCTGGGATTATATCCTAAGAATCCTGAAACACCAATCCAAAAGAACCTATGCACCCCTGTGTTCATAGCAGCTCAATTTACAATAGCCAAGTGCTGGAATCAGCCTAGGTGCTCATCAGTAAATGATTGGATCCAAAAACTGTGGTACGTTTACACAATGGAATACTACACAGCAGAAAGAAGGAGCTCCTACCCTTTGTGGCAGCATGGATGGAACTGGACAGCATTATCCTCAGTGAAATAAGCCAGGCAGTTAGGGACAAATACCATGTGATCTCACCTTTAACTGAAATAGCATCAACAAAAGAAAAAAGCAAACAAAACCCAGAGACATTGAAATTAAGAACAATGTAACAATAACTAGAAAGGATGGGGAGGGAACAATGTGGGGAAGGGTTTTCAGGAACTACTATAAAGGACACATGGACAAAACCAAAAGGGAGGGTGGAAGCAAGGGAGGGAAGTGGGTTTGACTGGGGGTGGGGAATGGTGGGAGGAAAATGCAGACAACTATAATTGAACAATAACATAATTTTTAAAAAGCATAATTTCTTTTAAAAAAGTAAATAAATAAGTAATGCTACCTCTTGGTTGCTAATGAATTAATAGGGTTTGGAGCAGGAAATTTAGCCATTACAGCATCATATATTGCTGGTGCTACTTCCCTTCAGGAAAAAACAAGTTCCTTGGCAAACACAAATGCATGCCAAACATTGGGGTTTTTTCTAGGTCCAGTTTTTCAGAATTGTTTTGTACTCTTTGGAGAAAAGTGCATGACAGAAACTATAAAGTATCAGATAAACTTGAATACAACACCAGTTTTATTTAGCAATTTCCTGGGACTTTTAAATATTTTTCTGATCCTTATAATATTAACAGAACAATATGTGGATGACTCAGGGCAATAGTGTAAAAATGTTAATTTTGAAGAAGCAAGTACAGATGAAGTTCAGGCTCCCCAGGGAAATATTGATCAAGTTGCTGTTACAACTACCAACATTTTGCTTTCCTTGATCTTATCTACCTTTGCCCTTCTTTGAAACCATCCTTACTCCATTAACAATGGATATGCATGCTTTGACTGTGTTATATGATGGAATACTATTGGGTTGGCCAAAAAGCCCATTACATTTTTTTTGTATGATGGCTCTAGTAGTGCTTATTTGTCTTTAACTTTATTCAAAATAATTTTGTTAGATTGTATTGAGACGGCTGTCATATCAGTGTGCATTTTTAAAAAAATTATCAGCCTTGTAGATGCCCCTGCTGCCTTGGACCTTCCCACACCCATCCACAGTCAACCCCACCGTGTTCTTTAACATCACTGCTGAGGGGGAGCCATCAGGTCACATCTCCTTCGAGCTGTTCTCAGACAAATTTCCAAAGACAGGAGAAAACCTTCATGCTCTGAGCACTGGGGAAAGAGAATTTGGTTATAAAGTTTCATGCTTTCACAGAATTATTCCAGGATTTATGTGTCAGTATAGTGACTTCACACACCACAATGGCACAGGTGGCAAGTCCATCTAAGGGGAGAAATTTGATGATGAGAATTTCATCCTGAAGCACACAGGTCCTGGCATCTTGTCTACGACAAATCCTGGACCTAACACTAACAGTTCCCAGTTTTTCATCTGCACTGCCAAGACTGAGTGGCTGAATGGCAAGTATGGTGAAGGATGGCATGGATGTTGTGACAGCCGTGGAGCGCTATGCATCCAAGAATGGCAAGACCAACAAGAAGATCACCATTACTGACTGTGGACAACTCTAATAAATTTGACTTGTTTTTTCTCTTAACCACCAGACCATTCCTTCTGTAGCTCAGGAGAGCACCCCTTCACCCCATCTGCTTGGAATATTCTATAATCTTCCTTCTCTTGACACAGTTCATTGGGTTCCATGCATTCCTTACCCCTTCCAAGTCTAGCTGGTTTGCAGAGTTAAGTTTATGATTATGAAATAAAAACAACAAAAAAATTAATTTTAAAAACTTATCAAAATTGGTGAATTTTTGTGCAGCCATTTTAATATTAAAGATGGAAGAAGATATGCAACACTTTTGGTGTATTATGCTTTATTACTTAAAGAAAGGTTAAAATGCAACTGAAATGCAAAAGAAAAAATACACAGAGCATAAAGAAGGTGCTGTGACTGATCGAACATGTCAAAAGTAGTTTGCAAAGTTTCTTGGTACTATTGACATTTTGGCCAAATATTTCTTTACTGTGAGACTTTCTTATGAATTGGAAGATGTTTAGCAGCACCCCTCACCTCTGCTCACTAGAAGCCAATAGCAGGAGATAGCCAACATACTCAAAATATCCAAATCAATAGTTATTGATGAGAATGAAAAATGTTCCTTTTATTTTATGGGAAAAATGTAATGGACTTTTTGGCCAACCCGATGCCTGCTGCTCTTGGAGTTGAGGCAGTTATTATTTTAATATCACTTTTTAAAAGATTGAGAAGCATGCTAACATGCTATTCTACTGAGAGGACTCATCATTTTATGGATTGGCTTCTTTAACTTGTTACCTTGGGAAAAGCAATTTCCCTAAATACAGTGGAAAGATTCACATTTAATTGAATCCCTAATACCACATGTGGGGAAATTATTGTTACTCTTGGAGGTCTCCAAGAGAAGACCTGGCCCAGTTCTTCATATCAGCTGTGCTAACTAAAATAGGCTATCCATTCTGCAATTTTATGTTCTATACATTACATTAAAAAATTCTGGGACCAAAACCTAAGGGTGTGTACAAGGGCTAATTAACAGCTTCTGGTAGTGCAGCAAGGGATTCTTGAATCTGTGTTCATCAGTCAAGTGTGTATTTCCTGGGCCTCACAATGAGCATTCAGCCTTGTATGTGAAATAGTGGTGCTCACCATCCCACTTTGGAGAGTAGTTTACAAAAGACTTGTTGCTTTTTCTGTAAGGCAAGGAAGGATTCAAAAGCAACTTTGTTAACATTAAGATGGAAAGTACATGCTGTAAGGATCTTCCTTTACTGAGGCTTGGTTGAACAATTGCTATGAGTCAGTTTCCAAAAATCAGGGTTTAGATATTGTACATTCTGAATAAAAGAATGTATATAGAATAATAGAATTATTTGAGTAATTGTGAATAATAAGGTAATATAAAAGCATTCTGGATTATAATTTTTTATCTCAAAAATATTCCTCATTTAACACCTTTTGAGGGGGTTGCATTGAACTCATAAGTGAATTGTCTATATATATGAAATTGTATTTTTAATTCAAACTGCAGAGGAGTCCTTTAAAATGAGAGAATATGCAGTGAAACCATACAGAGAATTCTGTAAGAATTACCTATAACCAAATGAAATTACAGAAATTGTTTAACTAGAGGTTCATTTATTTTAAGATACCTACTTCTTATTTATTTAAAATGCATTTGTATTACTATCAAGTTTCCTTATGAAATAAATAGCATGGCTCTTAATTTTTCCAATTACCATGCCTTCCATCCTACCTTACTTTCTTTATTTTTACCTTATATCTTATCTCCCTAAGTAATCCCTTAGTTAATGGAGTATGAATTCTAATGTCTGAGCAATAAAGAGGATTAAGAGATAAAGTTGGATTTCATTACTTTTAGTAGGGCCAACTACTTTTTTCTTTCAAGTGCTAATAAGTAATTCACCTTAAAAACATAAGCCAGGTATGTGCTTCATATATATATTTATAAAACTCAAGTTATATGTATATAACTTGATGGCATTTTTCAACTCCCTTAATTCTGGAGAAAAACCTATCACTTTATTTACTTTCCCGTCTTTTAGTAGTAGCATGGCAAACACAATAGTTTTCAGGCTATGTCTTCACAGCTATTCAGAACTGCAGAATTTTACACTTGAATGCGCCATTTGGCCCTAAACTAGACAGACTAGTAAATAAATATTTGAGGCAAAATGGCTTTAATCTATCAGTTTGCTGAGTTTTCTTGAGTGTACCATCTCTATGTATACATTCTATATCTACATAAGTTGAATTCTGATAGAAGGAACTAGTACAAAGCTACGTATATGGATAATCAATATTTAACTATACTTATTGATTATGCTATTATATTTATCTCAATTTTTATCCCCTGCCCCCCTCCATCTAATACCACCCACTCTCTTAGGCAATCCCCATACCATTGTTCATGTTCATGGGTCATACATGTAAGTTCTTTGGCTACTCCATTTTCTATACTGCAATTTATATCCCATGGCTATTCTGTAACTACCTATTTGTACTTCTTATTCCCCTCACCTCTTCACCTATTTCCCTAAATCCACCTCCTCATCTAGCAACCATCAAAATGCTCTCAGTATCCATGATTCTGTCTCTGTTCTTCTTGCTTGCTTAGTTTGTTTTTTAGATTCAATTGTTGATAATGTATTTTTTGCCATTTTACTGCTCATAGTTTTGATCTTTTTCTTAAATAAGCCCCTTTAATATTTCATATAATAATAGTTTGGTGATACTCCTTTAACATACTCCTTTAGTTTTTTCTTGTCTGGGAAGCTCTTTATCTGCCCTGCCATTCTAAATGATATTGTTGTCAAGTAAAGCAATCTTGGTATTACATCTCTGCTTTTCATGACTTTCAAATATTTCTTGAAATAGAAAGTCAGTCCCCAAAGCAGTAACTAACTGCTTTTTCTCTTGCTGTTTTTGAGATTTTTCTCTTTATATTTAACCTTTGGCATTTTAGTTATGATGTGTCTTGGAGTGGGCCTCTTTGTATCCATCCTGTTTTGGATTCTCTGTGCTTCCTGAACTTGGATATCTATTTACTTCACCAAATTAGGGAAGTCTTCTTTCATTATTTTTTCAAATAGATTTCCAATTTTTTGCTATTTCTCATCTCTGGTACTCCTATGATGTGAATGTTGGAACACCTAAAGTCATTCCAGAGGCTCTTTACCCTACCCTCGTCTTTTTGGATTACTGTTTTTTTTCTTGTTGTTATGGTTGTTTTTTGCTTTAGTTTTTTGTTTGTTTGGTTTTTGTTTCTTGGTTTTGGGGGTTTTTTTTGTTTGTTTGTTTTTGTCTTCCTTGTGTCCCAAATCATTGATTTGATTCTTGGCTTCATTCACTCTACTGTTGTTTCCCTGTAAATTGTTCTTTATTTTAATTAGTGTATCCTTCATTTCTGACTGGATCTTTTTTATGCTGTTGAGGTCCTCACTAAGTCCCTTGAGCATACTTATAACCAGTGTTTTGAAATCTGCATCTGATAGATGGCTTCTCTCCATTTTTTTTTGTTCTTTTTTTCTGGAATTTTGATCTATTCTTTTATTTGGGTCATAAGCCTTTCTTTTGTCTCATTTTGGTAGCCTCCCTGTGTTTGTTTCTATATATTAGGTAGAGCTTCTGTGACTCTCTTTCTTGGTAGCATGGCCCAATGTGCTAGGTGTCCTGTGGTGTCCTGTAGTGTCCAGGACACAACCTCCCCTATCACCCAAGCTGGGTACTCAAGGTATGCCCTTTGTGTAGTCTGAGTACAACTTCCTCTTATAGTTCAGCCTTGATTGCTGTTGGCAGGTCAATGAGAGGTATTCACCCAGCCAGCCCTGTCAGCTGCAAAGACTGGCTATGACCACTGACCACCAACATCCACCCTCCATGGAGAATCAGCTGTGCAGGGGCAGGGGGGTGGTGCCTTCACATGGTCTGTAGGTGTCCACCGGGTGTGCACCCTGGGGTTTCCCAGGTGGTGCAGACTGAGGTCAGCCCCCACCTGTGATTTGCCTGTGGACACCCTGCTTGAGCTATAAAGCAATCTGAGATGGCTGCTTCTTGTGCAGGGCTTGGAGATTCCCAGACAAAGCCAAGCTATGGATCTAGGATGGCTGCTGCTAGTGTCATGCCTGGGGCCACTTAGCAAGAGGTACAGGGGCTGGTGGCTCACTCAGGTCAAATGTTGCTTGTTTGAAAATATTTAGGAAGTTGTGAAGCGTGAGTTAAGATCAGTCATTCATACAGAAAAGCCACTGTTAACAGCTGTAAGTTGAGTGGGATGGAGCCTCAGGGGATATCCAGGGTAGGGCATACAATGTTAGCCAGTTTCATGGAGACTCAGATATGGCACGCCATGCCAGCTCTGTGGCTCTGTGGGAGCAGGACTCAGAAAAGACACAATGGCCTGTGCCTGCCTTTCTATCTTAGAGAAAGCTGCCCACCAACTCCTGCCTTCATGCCAGACACTTTAGTTCCTCACTGTATGCCACTGGTGCCTTTCAGTTGGCACCCTGGTGCTGGAGCTCAGAGGGAGTGAATATGAATAAGTCTATGTGTGGGTTCTTTAAGGGGAATTGCTTGGGACTCTAGAAGTTTCTTCCCTTGATTCAATCCCCATTGATTTTTGCAACAGGAGTTATGGGGACTTCTCTTCCTGACCCTAGAAACCTGGGCTGAGGAGCCTGGTGTGGGCATGGGACCCCTCGCTCCCAAGATACCAAGATATCCCTCCCAAATATTAACCCACCACATGTGGATGTGGGACCAGCCTGTTCCACATCTCCCCATAGTCTGGATAGATGTAGTTTCTTTAATTCCATAGTTGTCAGACTTCCACTCAACTCGATTTCTGATGGTTCTGAGGGATGATTTGTTCTATAGTTCAGTTGTCATTTTGATGTGGTTGGGTGACGACACAAGCCATCCATACTTATGCCTGGGTAACCAATACTACCAAAAAAGTAAAAAATATTTCAGACTACTTTTTCCAAATGTTTTCTACAGGGTAAATATTTTCAAATCTGGGACTAAACAGTATATTCTGCACTTCACACTAAATTTGCGGTACTTTTCTGCACTTCAACAGCATACATTTATTTTTCACAGTTTCTGGAGATTAGATGTCCAAGTTCAAGGTGTTGGTTTCTTTGGAGGTCTCCTTCCTTGGCTTCTAGATGGATATCTTCTCCCTATGTCTTTTCATTGTTCGTTTCCAGCTTTATTGTGATATAATTGACATATCACATTGTGTAAGTTTAAGGTCTACAACATGTTGATTTGATACATGTATATATTATAATATGATCACCACCATAGCATTAGCTAGAAGCCCCATCCCATTTCATATGACTATTTTTTTTTTCTGTGGTGAGAGCATTTAAGATCTACTCTGTCAGTAACTTTTAAGTATGTAATACAATACTATTGGCTATAATCATCAAGCTGTACCTTAGATTTCCAGGACTTATTGATGTTTTTTTATTTTAATTGTTGTTCTTGTACAGTTCTCTGTCTTCTACTCTCATCCCAGCCCAGCGCCACAGCTCCCTCCCATTTCCACCCCCCCTTGTTTTTGTCCATGTGTCTTTCATATTTGTTGCTCTAAACCCTTCCACTTTTCCCTTGAAATTCTATCCCTCTCCTCTCTTGTTCTCAATTTCAGTGTCCTTGGTTATATTATGCTTGTTTGTTTGTTCTGTTGATTAGGTTCCTGTTAAAGGTGAGATCAAATGGTATTTGACTTTCACCTCCTGGCTTATTTACCTTAGCATAATGCTCTCCAGTTCCATCCATGCTGTTGCGAAGGGTAGGAGCTCTTTCTTTCTGCTGCATAGAATTCCATTCTGTAAATGTACCATAGTTTCTTGATCCATTCATTTACTGATGGGCACCTAGGTTGCTTCCAACACTTGGCTATTGTAAATTGTGCTGCTATGAACATTGGGGTGCATAGGTTCTTTTGGATTGGTGCTTCAGGGTTCCTAGGATATAATCCTAGCAGTGGAATTGCTGGGTCAAAAGGTAGGTCCATTTTTAGTTTTCTTAGAAAAATCTATACTGCTTTCCATAGTGGATGTACTAGTCTGCAGTCCCACCAACAGTGCACTACAGTCCCCTTTTCTCCACAACCTCTCCAACACTTGTTGGTTGTTGCTTTGTTTATGATGGCCATTCTGACTGGTGTGAAATGGTATCTCATTGTGGTTTTAGTTTGCATCTCTCTGATAGCTAGTGATACTGAGCATCTCTTCATGTGTTTCTGGATCTTCTGTATGTCCTCCTTGGAGAAGTGTCTGTTCAAATCTTTTGTGCATTTTTAATTCGGTTGCTTGTCTTCTTAGAGTGCAGTCATGTAAGTTCTTAATATATATTTTGGAAATTAAACCCTTGTCTGAGATATCATTGGCAAATATGTTTTCCCACACAGTTGGTTTTCTTTTTATTTTAATATGGTATTCTTTAGCCATGCAAAAGCTTTTTATTTTGGTGAGATCCCATTTGTTTATTCTTTCCTTTATGTCTCTTGCTTTAGGGACATATCAATAAAAATATTGCTGTGTGAAATGTCTGAGATTTTCCTGCCTATGTTCTCCTCTAGGACTTTAATTGTGTCATGGCTTATATTTAAATCTTTTATCCACCTTGAATTTATTATTGTGTATGGTGTACCTTGGTGTTCAAGTTTCATTTTTTTGCATGTAGCTGTCCAGTTCTCCCAACACCACTTGTTGAAGAGGCTACTTTTACTCCATTTTATGTTGCTGCTTCCTTTGCCAAATATTAAATGACCATAGAGAACTGGGTTTACTTCTGGGCTCTCTGTTCTATTCCACCGGTCCATGTTCCTGTTTTTGTGCCAGTACCAGGCTGTTTTGATTACAGTGGCCTTGTAATACAGTTTGGTGTCAGGTATTGTAATTCCTCCTACTTTGCTCTTTTTTCTCAAAATTGTTGCAGCTATTCGAGGTCATTTATGATTCCATATAAATTTTTGAAGTGTTTGTTCTATGTCTGTGAAATATGCCATTGGTAATTTGATAGGTATTTTATTGAATCTGTAAATTGCTTTGGGTAGTATGGACACTTTGATGATGTTAATTCTTCCGATCCATGAACACGGTATATGTTTCCATTTGTTTGTGTCTTCCTTGATTTCTTTCTTCAGTTTTGTGTAGTTTTCTGCATACAGGTCTTTTACCTCCTTGGTTGGGTTTATTCCTAGGTATTTTATTTTTCTTTTTGCTATATCGAATGGGATTTTTTTTCTTGATTTCTGCTTCTGCTGTTTCATTGTTGGTATACAGAAATGCCTTTGATTTCTGGATATTGACTTTGTATCCTGCTGTTTGGCCAAATTCATTGATTAGGTCGAGCAGCTTTTTGGCCGAGTCTATAGGATTTGCTATGTATACTATCATGTCATCTGCAAATAATGATAGTTTTGTTTCCTCCTTTCCAATTTGGATGCCTTTTATTTCTTTTTCTTGTCTAATCACTGTAGCCAATACTTCCAATACTATATTGAATAGATGTGGTGAAAGTGGACAACCTTGTCTTTTTCCTGATCTTAATGGAAAAGATTTTAGTTTTTGCCCATTGAGTATGATGTTGGCTGTAGGTCTCTCATATATGGCCTTTATTATGTTGAGGAATGCTCCCTCTATTCCCACTTTGCTGAGTGTTTTTATGATAAATGGGTGCTGTACCTTATCAAATGCTTTTTCTGCATCTATTGATGTGATCATGTGATTTTTGTCTTTGCTTTTGTTTATGTGATGTATTACATTTGCTGATTTGCGAATGTTGAACCACCCTTGCATCCCTGGGATGAATCCCACTTGGTCATGATGTATGATCTTTTCAATGTATTGTTGGATGCGGTTTGCCAATATTTTGTTGAGGATTTTAATGTCTATGTTTATCAGTGAAATGAACCTGAAGTTTTCTTTCTTTGTTATGTCTTTATCTGGTTTGGGGATTAGAATGATGCTGGCTTCATCAAAAGAGTTTGAAGTCTTCCATCATTTTGGGTTTTGTTGAAATGTTTGTGAAGAATAGGAGTGAGCTCTTCCTTAAATGCTTTGTAAAATTCTCATGTGAAACCATCTGGTCCTGGGCTTTTGTGTGTCGGGAGTTTTTTTGACTACTGCTTCTAATGCATCTGCTGTTATTGGTCTGTTCAGGCTTTCTGCTTCTTCTTCATTGAGTTTTGGTAGATTATATTTTTCTAGAAACTTGTCCATTTCACCTAGGTTTTCAAATTTCTTGGCATACAGTTCTTCATAGTAATTTCTTACAATCCTTTGTATTTCTGTGGTGTCAGTTGTAATGTCTCCTCTTTCCTTTCTGATTGTGTTTATTTGGGTCCTCTCTTTTTTTCTTGATGAGCCTGCCTAAAGGCTTGTCAATTTTGTTATCTTTTCAAAAAACTAGCTCCTGGATTCATTGATCCTGCGAATTGTGCTTTTAGTCTCTATGTCATTTAATTCTGCTCTGGTCTTAGTTATTTCCTTCCTACTACTTGCTCTGGGCTGTCTTTGTTGTTGTTCCTCAAGTTCTTGTAGGCATAGAGTTAGGTTGTTTATTTTAGATGTTTCTATCTTTTTTAGGTAGGCCTGTATCACTATCAAGTTTCCTCTGAGGACTACCTTTGCTGTTTCCCATAAGCTTTAGGTCATTGTGAGTTCATTTTCATTTGTTTCCAGAAAGTTTTTGATTTCCTCACTAATTTCATTCTTGACCCACTCATTGTTTAATAGCATGCTATTCAATCTCCATGATTTTGAAGACTTTGTGTTTTTCCCCTTGGGGTTGGTTTCTAGTTTCAGTCCCTTGTGGTCAGTGAAAATGCTTGGTATGATTTCAATTTTCTTGAATTTGTTGAGGATAGTTTTATGTCCTATCATGTGATCTATCTTTGAGAATGTTCCATGTGCCTTTGAAAAGAATGTGTCTTTAGTTTCTTTGGGATGAAGGGCTCTCTATATATCAGTTAAGTCCATTTCATCTAGAGTGTCATTCAATGCCACAATATCTTTGTTGATATTTTGTTTAGAAGATCTGTCCATTTTTGACAGTAGGGTGTTAAAATCCCCTACTATAATTGTGTTGCTGTCAATATCTTTCTTGAAGTCCTCTAAGATTTTCTTTATGTATTTAGGCGCTCCTATGTTGGGTGCATATATATTTACAATGTTTATGTCTTCCGGGTGGATTCTTCCCTTGAGTATTGTGAAGTGACCTTCTGGGTCTCTCTTTATGGCTCTTCTTTTGAAATCTATTTTGTCTGATATGAGTATTGCTACCCTGGCTATTTTTTTCCTGTCCATTTGCTTGGAAAATTTTTTTCCAGCCCTTCACTTTGAGTCTGTGTAGGTCTTTTGTCCTGAGGTGGGTCTCTTGTAGGCAGCATATGTGTGAGTCATGCTTTCTTATCCATTCAGCTATTCTATGCCTTTTGATTGGAGCATTTAATCCATTTACATTTAAGGTTATTATTGATAGGTACTGATTCATTGCCATTTTTGTACATGTGTTCCTCTCTCTCTCTCTCCCTTTTCCTTCCTTTCCTTAAAACAGTCCTTTCAGCATCTCTTGCATAACTGGTTTGGTAGAGGTGTATTCTTTGAGACTTCTTCTGTCTGGGAAGCTCCTTATTTGGCCTTCTATCTTGATTGAAAGCCTTGCTGGGTAAAGTAGTCTTGGTTGCAGGCCTATGGTTCTCAATACTTGGAATATTTCTTGCCATTCTCTTTTAGCTTGGAGCATTTCCATTGAGAAGTCAGCTGCCAGCCTTATCGGAGCCCCCTTGTGCATTACTTCCTTTTTCTCCCTTGCTGCCCTTAAGATTCTGTCTTTGTCTTGGAATTTTGCCATTTTAATTATGATGTGTCTTGAAGTGAGCCTCTTTGGGTTCCTCTTGATTGGGACTCTGTGATTCCTGGGTTTGTGTGACTTTTTCTGTCATCAAATTAGGGAAGTTTTTCATCACTACTTTTTCAAATATGTTTTCTATCCCTTGCTTTTCTTCTTCTCCCTCTGGTATCCCTATTATACGGATATTATTATGTTTCATATTGTCTTGTATTTCTCTTAATCCCTCTTCATTTTTTCTGAGTCTCTTTTCCTTTTCTTGCACTTTCTGGGTGTTTTTTTCTACTTGGTCCTCCAACTCACTGATCCAATCTCTTCTTCATCAATTCTGTTTTTCATTCCTTCCACTGTGTTCTTCAGTTCAGAAATTTTATTTTTCATTTCATCTTGGCCCTTGTTGATAGTTTCTATTTCCTTTTTCATGTTGACACAGTTTGCAGTGAGTTCCTCGTAGCTTCCCTGTAGTTTCTGGTAGCTCATTGAGCGCTCAAGTAGCTTCCTGACAACCACTGCTTTGAACTCAAAATCTGATAGTTGAGTTTCCTCCATTTCACTTAGCATTCTTTCTGGGGCTTCCTCTTTTTCTTCATTTGGGGATCGTTTCTTTGTCTTCTCATTGTTTGTGAGGCTCTTCTTGTTAGGCTCAGTTTCTTAAATTGATTTGTTCTGGTTCCCTGGGTTTATGGTGTGAACTTCTGTGGTAGAATGCCTGTGAGATTCAGTGTTGCTTTGTCCTTCCAGTATCCTGGTGTTCACAGCTTCCAGTGTCTCAGCTGTTGAAATGCCCCCTCTTTGGGACCAAGTCTGATCTTTCCACAGTTCCAGGGGTTTTTTTGTTTTGTTTTGTTTTGTTTTGTTTTGTTTTGTTTTTGTCTCACTCATAGGTGTTTAAAAAGAGAAAAGAGGAGGAAAGAAAAAAAGAGAAGAAGGAAAAGGAAATAAAAAATGAAAAGAGAATAAAGAAAAGGAGAATGAAAAAGAAAAGAAAAAAAGAGAAAGGAAGAGGAGATAAGCTTGGAAAGAAAGGAAGAAGGACTAAAACAAGAAAGAAGTAATGAGAAGCAAAAGGAGTATAGGGGTAAAAAAGATTAAAATAATGAAAAATTAATAATAAAAAAGAGAAAAAGAAAAAACCACATACACAAAAAAATGAAAAACACCAAAACTGCCAACTCTTGCTGTTATCAATCTTGCCAAGCTGGTTTTCCTGGCCTTGATGACTGCATTGGCCGAGGGGTGACTGTATTGTTTTTCTCCCTGTTCATCTCTCAGTTACCTTTGGCCTACTGTCCTCAGAGCTAGCCCGGGGCCTCTCTGCACAGGGCCTCATGTGTATCTTCTGAGGCGGCAGGCGCCTACTGTGTTTTCACATGGGCAAGTGCTAATGATCTTTCAGCCTTGCATGCACAGGTGCCAAGTTCTTGAGAGCACGAATCAACCCCCACACAGGTTGCACACAGGTGTTAAGATCTCCCAGCAGCCCACTCAGGTCCCCGATGACACAAGGGCTCTGAGAGACTATATCGCAGCTCCCTGTTGGCGCGTGCACGGGGCCCAAGAGACCGTAGCACTGAGCAACAGTAGCACAGGTACCCCCTATGGCACACTGGTGCCCATAGATCCCTGGGCAGCTGTTCCCAATGGCACGTGGGTGTAGACAGAAGTATGAGCTCCAATGCTCAGTCCTCACAGGGCTATGAGATCTTAACTCCTCTCTGCGAGATTTCAAGCAACCAGGTTTATCCTGTTGCTGCTGAGACCTTGTTTGGCTGATCAGGGAGCGGTTGGCCCGAATCCCTCCCTCCCTAGAGTCTTATGGCCAGCACTGGCCCGGGATCTCAGCCCCCAGCCTGGTCTCCATGCTGCTGGAGTACTCTCCTTACTGTCTGGCTTTTCAATGTCCACTGCAATTTTCGATCTCCTGTTTTCAAAGATGCTATGTTTCTGGTGTCTGTTTGCTGTGGTCCACTGTAAATTGACCAGGTTTTTCACCTGTGTGAAGGGGGAAGCGGGATGTGCATCCTCTTACCGCACTGCCATCTCCTCTCTCCAGGACTTATTGATATTACAACAGGAAGTTTGTACTCATCAACCAACATCTCCAAATTTCCTCCATCCCCTAGCCCCTGGCATCTATCATTCCACTCTTCTTCTAATAGTTCAGTTATTTTAGATCTCACATACAAGTGGTATCATACCTAGCACGGTGCCCTCAAATTCCATCCATGTCATCACAAATGCAGGATCTCCTTTCCTGTGGCTGAATAATATTCCATTTTATACAAACACATGCAAAATACATGTGATAATATTTTGTTGTGGTTTTGATTTGCACTTCTGTGAGGATTACTGATGTGGAGTATTTTTTATGTGCTTGTTGGCCATCTATGTGGTTTTTTATTTTTATTTATTAATTTGAGAGAGAGGACAAGAGAGAGAAGAAGAGTTCAACTTGTTTTTCTACTTACTTATGCATTCATTGGTTAATTCCTATACATGCCCTGACCCGGGATAGTATCCACAACCTTGGCATATCAGGCCAATGATATAACCAACTGAGCTACCCAGCTAGGGCCACCATTTGTGTATTTTCTATAGACAAATGTTTGTTCAGGTCTTCCGCCCATTTTTAATTGGATGGTTCAGGATTTTTTGCTACTGGCATTTGCTGTATTCTTACATACAACTTCTTTAGCTATAATAGAATGCTTAATATAACAGAAATCATCCTATGGTTACATTTTAGAGATAGTTTTGAATCTTCTCCACCTCCCATAGCAAGGCTTCTTCATTTAGACTTAGAACCATAGTCAGTTTTCTGGCTGTTTGGTCAAGTCCTGGAAACCCTCTTCCCTGATGTTCTACAGCTCCTTCCTCTGTCTTACAGTTGTTGGGGCACACTAATCCTAAATAGTAAACACCACTTTTGGTTTAGATAGATAATGTGAATGATGGAAATAACAACCATAATGTCAATAATAAAATGATAATAGTGAACACTTATAGAGTTCATATCTCAGGTGATGTGTGATACGCAGTTTAATTCACAGTTTTATAGAGTGAAGGTACTATTATGATTCCTTTTTTATAGGAATTATGATTAAGGAATAAAGACACAGAAAAGTTTAGATTCATGTCAAAGTAACAGTCTGTCTTCAGAGTTCACATTCTTACCCACTGTACTTTTCATAGTAGGAAAAGCAGTCCAGAAAGTTGTAGTAGCAGTTAATTAATGGCTAATTGTAGGTTTAATTAAGTTACCTATACCAGTAACTCCTATTAGCAGAAATATTTGAGAAACATAATTTGAAGCCCACAGACTAGGGCTTTTATCTTAGCTTAATGGTTAGCCTGCTTCCATGCAAGAATATGACGTGGAAAAGTTTCCCAACTTCTGAAGACTTATAATATTAAATAAAATTCAGATATGCTATAACCTTGCAAAAATGACTACCACCTTTTTATTGAGAGCACTTGCTTCTTATGGATTATATGAGTGCAGATCTTGGCATAAAGAAGACGAGGAAGTGACATGAGGTTGAAGAAAGAGCTGGGAGGAAAGTTTGAGAGAAAAAAAGTCACCTAGTTTAGGTCTTGGATGGGAGAAGTTGAGTATAAACTGAAAAAAAAGGTAACAGGAGACCCTAAAATATGAAAAACTAAAAGTAGTATATACCTGAGAAAATATATATTTTATGGATTCTCTCTTTAGAGTTCCCTCCAAGATGGAGGTGTAAGCAGAAAACCTTTGCTTCCTTGCACAACCAAAAGGAGGACATCAATTAATCAAAAATCAATAAACACCCAAAAGTGCCAGAAAAATCAAACTTCATGGAACTCCAACAACCAAGGAATTAAAGAGAAAAAAATAAATGAGAACAACCAGACCAGTAAGGCGTGGAGTGCATGAGCAGACTCATAAAAACTGTGTCAATTCAGCAGACTTGGGGGCAGGGCTGGCTGTGAAGCTTTGCTGTGCTAGAGGGGCTGACTTAAGGGGACTCAGAGCTGACTGTGGGCTATGGTTGGTGTTGCCACAGTGGGAGCTGCTCCCAGTCTCACACAGGAGTCCAACAGAAAGTGCGCTAGGGACAAGAAGGCAGGCCACACTGTTCCCTCTCTGGCCCCTCCCCCACAGGCAGTGCCACAGCCCAGCAAAGAGAGTTGCCCTGCTCAGGTGAATACCGAAGGCCCAGGCCCCTTACAACCTATCAGCTGTGCCAAGACCAAAAAAATATGGCCCAAATGAAAGAACAGAGTATCTCAGGACTAAGCGATGAAGAGATCGCCAACCTAGCTGATGGAGAATCTAAAGCCCTGGTAATCAAAATGCTCACAGATCTGATTGAGCTTGGTCAAAAAATGAAAAGAGCAAATGAAGGATACCCAAAGTGAAATAAAACAAAATATTCAGGGAACCAACAGTTACAGGAAGGAAACCAGGACTCAAAGCAATGATTTGGAACAAAAGGAAAAAAAATCCATCCAGAAGAAAATGAAGGAACAAGAATTGGAAAAAGTGAAGGGACTCTTACAAGCCTCTGGGACAACCTGAAACATCCCAATATCAGAATTATAGGGGTTCTAGAAGGAGAAGAACAACAGCAAGAAATTGAAAACTTATTTGAACAAATAATGTAGGAGAACTTCCCCAATCTGGCAAAGGAAATGGACTTCTAGGAAGTCCAGGAAGTCCAGAGAGTCCCAAAGAAGTTGTACCCAAAGAGGAACACACCAAGGCACATCATCATTAAGTTACCCAAGATTAAAGTTAAGGAGAGGATCCTAAAAGAAGCCAGAGAAAAGGAGATAGTAACCTGCAAAGGTGTTCCCATTAGACTATCAGCAGATTTCTCAAAAGAAACCTTGCAGGCAAGAAGGGGCTAGAAAGAGGTATTCCAAGTCATAAAAGGCAAGGACCCCCATCCAAGATTACTCTCTTCAACAAAGCTTTCATTTAAAATGGGAGGGCAGATAAAGTGCTCCACAGATAAGGGCAAGTTAAAGGAGTTCTTCATCACCAAGCCATTATTATATGAAATGTTAAAGGGACTTATCTAAGAAAAAGAAGGTAAAAAATCTAAACAGTAAAATGACAATGAACTCACAACTGTCAACAAATGAACCTAAAAGAAAAGAAAGACAACAAAAACAAAAACAAAAGCTAAGCAATCAACCAGAACAGGAACAGAATCAGAGAAATAGACATCATACAGAGGGAATTCAGTGGGGAGGGGGAAGGGAGAAATAGGAGGGAAAAGGTACAGGGAACAAGAAGCATAATTAGTAGGCATAAAATAGATGGGGAGAGATAAAATGGTATAGGAAGCAGAAGACTCAAAGAACTCATATGTACAACCCATGGACATGAACTAAGGGGGGGAGTGTGGGAGGATTTGGGGTACAAGGTGGAGGTGGGATAAAGGGGGAAAAATTGGAAAAGCTGTAATAGCCTAATCAATAAAAATACTTAAATATATATATATATTTTATACATTTATATTTATATTATATTGAATATTTTATATTTAAGAAAAGATGTTTTGAAAACCTAAATTTAAACTTGTTAAGGTATAGTGATCATCACCCTGACTGGTGTGGCTCAGTGGGTTGGGTGCCATCCCACAAACTGAAAGGCTGACAGTTTGATTCCTAGTCAGGGCACATGCCCAGGTTATGGGCCAGGTCCCCAGTTGGGGTTGTGCAAGAGGCAACCAATCTATGTTTCTCTCTCATGTCAATATTTCTCTCCCTGTCTTTTTCCTCTCTCTAAAAGATAATTAAATAAAATCTTTTTTAAAACAAGAGTGATTATCATATATGTAGGGATTTATAACTTCACAAAGCTTCATACCATCTTGCTAAACTTGGCTACATTTAAAATAAACTCCAGTTCATATAAAACTTTTCTCTTGCATAAAGTAAAATAAATCTGTATGTAATTTGTGTTTTTGAAGAGGATAAATTACTTATCAGCATCTGTTCAAGAATTGATTAGGTTATTTTGAGAGGATATTCTGGGTACCATTTTCTACTATTGCAGACTTATTTGTAATTTAATGTTTTTTACCTTGTAAATGTACATTTTTCTAGTAAACAAGATTATTATAATGTAAAATAAAAGAAAACCCTAAAGACTTCATAAAACACTATTAGAAATAACAAATATAGTAAAGTTGTAGGATACAACATCAGTGTATAAAAGTCAATATATGGTCTATATACTAACAATGAAATATCAGAAAAAAATGAAGAAAGCAATCCCATTAACAACTGCAACAAAAATGATAAAATATCTAGGAATAAACTTAACAAAGGATGTGAAAGATCTTTACATTGAAAATGACAAAACACTGTTGAAGAAAATTGAAGGAGACACAAAGAAGTAGAAAGATATTCTGTGTTCATGAGTTGAAAAAATCAATGTAGTTAAAATGTCCATATTACCCAAAGCAGCATACGGTTTTAATGCAACAAAATCCCAGTGACATTTTTCAAAGAAATAGAACCAGAAGTCATTAAATTTGTATAGAACCACAAAAGAGAGCAACAGTCAAGCAATTGTGAGAAAAAAAGAACAAAGCCAGAGGTATCATATTCCTTGACTTCAAATTATACTACAAAGCTACAATAATAAAAATAGGACATTGTTGGCAGAAAAGAGACACACAGACCAATAGAACAGAATTGAAAGCTCAGAAATTAATCTACATGTATATGGACAACTAATTTTCAACAATGGAGCTAAAAACATACAACAGAGGAAAGAATGTCTCTTTAATAAAGCGTGTTGGGAAAATTGGAAAGCCTCATGCAAAAGAATGAAACTGGACTGCTATTTGACACCACATATAAAAATCAACTCAAAATGGAACAAAGACCTAAATATAAGACCTGAAACAATAGAAGACCACATAGGTACTAAACTTATGGACCTTGGTCTTGGAGAGAGTTTTATGAATTTGACTCCAAAGGCAAGAAAGTAAAAGCAAATAATAAATGAATGGAACTATGCCAAACTACAAAGATTCTGCACAGCAGAAGAAACTATCAACAAACAAAAAGTTAACAAACCAAATGGGATAAGATATTCGCAAATGATACCGCTGATATGGAGCTAATATCCAAAATGTATAAAGAACTCATACAACTCAATGACAAAAAAACCAACCATCAGATAAAAAAAAATAGGTAGAGAAGCTAAATAGACATTTTTCAAAGGAAGACATGAAAAGATGCTCAACATCACTAGCTATAAGGGAAATGCAAATTGAAGCCACAATAAGATTCCACCTCATACCTCTTAGTATGGCTATGGTCAATAAGACAAATAATAACAAGTGTTGGAGAGGATGAGGAGCAAAGGGAATCCTAGTACACTACTGGTGGGAATGTGGTGCAGCCATTATGGAAAACGGTATGGAGGTTTCTCAAAAAATTAAGAACAGAGCTAGCATATGACTCAGCAACTCCTCCTCTAATTATCTACCATCAAAATTTGAAAACATCTATAAAAAATAAATCTACCTCCGTGCCCATTGCAGCATTATTTATAATAGCCAAGATATGGAGAAAACCCATGTCCTTCAACAGGTGATTTAATATAGAAGATGTGGTACATATGTGCAATGGAATACTACACAGCCATAAAAAATAAAATATTGCCATTTGCAACAATATGGGTGAATCTTGAGAGTATTATGCTAAGCTAACTAAGTCAGATGGTTCAGTACAAGAATGCTTTGATTTCACACACTTGTGAGATATAAAATAGCAACAAATAAACAAACAAAACAAACTTGTACATACAGACAATAGAGTGGTGGTTATCAGAAAGGAAGGGTGGTTTTGGGGCAAGACAAAGAATAAAAGGGATCAACCACATGTTGATGAAAGAAGACTAGACTTCAAGTGGTGAGCATACAATGGAGTATAAAGATGTCATATTATAAGTTGTACACCTGAAATTTATATAATGTTATTAGCCAATGTCACCCCAATAGATTTAATTAAAAAATTTTAATGTACTAGAACAACTGGACACCCACATGTAAAAAAATATAAAACTACACAGACCCACAATAACTAACTCAAAATCAATCGCAGACCTAAATGTAAAACACAAAACTTTAAAACGTCTAGAAGATAACATAGAGGAGAATCTAAATTACCTTGGGTTTAGCAATGACTTCTTATATACAAACAACAATAATATTATCCATGAATAAATGATAAGTCAGACTTATTTAAGATGAAAAACTTCTGTTCTTAATTTTGAAATTAAGTGAAACACACTGTTTTTCACTTAAGTGAAACAGTGAAAAACACTGAAAAATTAAGTGAAACAGTGAAAAGCACTGTTGAGAGAATGAAAAGTCACAGATAGAGAAAATCTACGCAAAGCAAATATCCAAGAAGGAACTGGAATCCCGAAAACCCTTAAAACTAAACAGTAAGAAAACAAACATG
Organism: Anoura caudifer; assembly: GCA_004027475.1. Taxonomy (NCBI): domain Eukaryota; kingdom Metazoa; phylum Chordata; class Mammalia; order Chiroptera; family Phyllostomidae; genus Anoura; species Anoura caudifer. The sequence goes on along the minus strand of PVKU01005347.1, from coordinate 74,288 downwards.
CAATTTGACCAGTGTAGCTTAGTTGCTTGGGCAATGTTCCACAAAGCGAATGGTTGCCTGCCAATTCAATTCCCAGTCAGAGCACATGTCTGGGTTGCAGGTTCAGTCCCAGGTGGATATAAGAGACAACCAATTAATGTATCTTTCCCTCTCTTTCTTCATCCCTTCCCCTCTATCTAAAAATAATTAAATAAATTATTTTAAAAATCAATAATTTTTTTATTATTTTAATAATAGTGGTCAATTTTTGCAAATTCATCTTCACCCTGTCCCCCAGTCTTCTGTCCAAAAATAATGGTAGCTGATATTTATTGATAGCTTACTATGTGCTAAGCATAGTGTTCTTTCATATATCATCTCTTTTAATAATTTAATATCCCTAGTTCTCAGTACTGCTATTATCTCCATTTTACACATAGGAAACTGTATGTAGGAAAGTTAAACAATTTTTCCAAGGCCCTGTGTACTAAGAACCAACTTTAATTCCTGAATCCTAAACCCATGCCTGCTGCCTAGGACAGCACTGCTGGGCAGGCATGGAGCTCAGCCTATTTTAAAACCTCAGTATGGCTAGACAGCATGCAAGCTTCTGTGTTGTTCACTGAATTGTCCCTAGCAAGCTGTACAGCACTTGGCACAGGCTACTTGAGTGATTTCATGAATTAACCGATCTCACCAGGACTAAGAGCTAGTTTCCTGAAGATCAAATAAGCAGATAAGCTCCAGAGAAAGGGACTATCTAAATTCTTCAGACATTCAGAATAACTAGGACATGACCCCCCCCACACACCCAGAAAACACATCTGGAGGTCTGCTTTTCAACACCTAACTAATCCTAACTAACTAGCTTCACAGTCTAACTCTGGTGAGACTTGTATCATCATCTGTATATTTATAAAGTATTCTCTTAAGTGCTTATCACCAGTGAGTGAGTCATTACTAATTACCAACCCCCACAGGACAACAAGTACAAGTGTACTTACAGAAATAACAGGAAAAGTGTTTAAAATTGACACTGATCTCATAAGCTGCACATATAGTTGCGTTGCCCATGGATCCCCAAAATCCTGAGGGCAGCCCTGCTCATAAGGAATGTGGAACTGAGTCTGCCTGTTGACATTTTATGAGAAGTGATCACTTTCATGAGAGAAAACATCACACGAAATAACTAAAGAGGGCAGGAGCTCAGCTGGGACTCAGAGGGGCAAATGTCATAGACTCTGCCCCCAAAGGTTTCTAACCTGGCTATGACTCCAGTGACCTGCCAAATTCTTCAGATAGACAGTTGGCAGTTCTGACATGCTCATGGTCTTCCAGATTCAACATGGGCTTGAGTCAACATCCTAGTAAATTCACATCTGCACTGCAGACTTCACATAGCTGACACTGTGAATTTCTCCAGGGAAGTGATGAATTGGAATGTGATCCTAACTCACATTCTGTCAGTAGCAGTGCCATAGCTAATGCAGCCTGCAACCCACCCTCCACCTCACCCCTCTCAACATCACAACAGTGTTTACAATGGAAAATGAGATTCAGGCAATATAATGAACAGTGTAATTGCCCAGAATGTAGCGCCATTTAAATAGTACATTTGCTGTAACCAAAAGAAAAGAGAGGTGACTTGGAAGGGGAAAAGGATACAAAAAAGAGACAGGAGAAGCAACATTAAAGAGTAACAGCATGGAACACAGTTCTCAAACAATAGTGTGGTACCACAGTTGTCACAGTACTACAGTGTCTGTTATCACCCATACACACCCGCTAAGTAATGAATCCATAGACACAGTGTGGTAGGGACATGATACTACTCTATGAACCAGCTAGGGTGTCAGTGGAAATTAGAGATTGCTCAAAGGCTTACCAGAGACCACAGGCAGATGCAGCACAGGCCCCAGCTGGGCACTAGGTGGGGCAGTACTCTCAGCTCTTTTTTGACTCTTGGAACCTGCACAATCATACAGGACAGATGGGGCCCCCACACAGCAAAGCAGGCGTAGGGCAAGGGAGCACTTTGGATTTCTCCTGTAACCTCCTTTCAAGAGAAATTGCATCTTTTTGAGGTCTTGGGTAACTAAGGGTTTCAGAGTGGTCACTTGAGGGCTGAACTCAGAACACAAAGTGTTGCAGGCATCCAGCAAGACTTCTACAATATAGAGCCCAGCCTCCATAAAAAGCTGCTTATATCTTGAAGATTTTAAGTGGCCGGCAGGCAGCAAAGCTCCAAGGGACGCTGCCAATTTTTCAGACCATCTCTACTTTACTTTTAGTACAGCTAGGTGTTTGGGAATCAACTGAATAGCTCATCACACAAATTATGATGTAATTGTGAAGAAATTATTAATTTGGATATAAAAAAGTAGAGAAAACTATAAATGTAAGACTCCTTAAGATTGTATAATAGTCGATAACTTTATTCTCATAAATATTTAATATATCTTTAGAAATGGAAAATGTACACACATGCTCACCACAGTCTCTGAAAGAATGCAAAAATAATAAAAAGTTAATAAGCTATCCCACATACCCTCTGTCCACTTATTTCCAAAATCTCACTGCAGTCAATCTTGACATCTCAATGTTATCCTTACACACTTGTCCCCATACTCAAAGGAAAATACAGACACATTCATAGGGACTTTGGGTTGTTATGTGTTTTAAACTAGAAGATAAATGTATACCTACATACATAGATAAGCATGGACTCATTCTGTCTCCAACTGGTCTAATTTAAAACATCATGAACTCCAAGTCAAGAGACACACTTCTAACTAATTCCTTTGAGAGGTTTCACAATATCCTGTGATATGGATGTTTTATGGCATGTTAAACTCTCTATCATGTTATAAGGTTGTTTTTTTGTTGTTGTTATTAAAAATAATGTAGTGCCCTGGCTGGTGTAGCTCAGTGTATTGAGCATGGGTTGTGAACCAAAGGGTCACTGATTTGATTAGCAGTCAGGGCACATGCCAGGGTTGTAGGCCATGTATGTCCCCAGTGGGGGCCATGTGAGAGGAAACCACACATTGATGTTCCTCTCCTTCTCTTTCTCTGTCTCTCTTGCCCTCTCTCTAAAAACAATAAATAAAATCTTTAAAAAATAAAATAAAATAAAAATAATGTAGACATAACTGTGAATGGCAGAGTAATGACCTCCAACTATCCTCTCCTCCATAACAGCAACAAAAATACTGGCAAAAAAAATGTCATCATCAACATTCCTTGACCTGTGGAAATTAGCCAAGGCTTGAAATAATTCAGGCATATTTTATTCAGGTAAAACTGTGGGATCTCAGCAAGAATAGAGAATTTTGTGGTGTTTTAAACTGTTCTTTTCCCATCTCCTCCTCCCTATCTTCTTGAAGCCTTGAAAACAGCCCCAAATCATGGTGAAACAAGCATCCTAGCAACTTCTGATGGGGTTGAAAGGCAGTTGAAACTTCTTCACAGTTCCAATCTCAGAAAATTGTCATTATGTGGTTCCTCAGGTAGTTTCCTGAAACACCCCACTTTATTTGACCGGACTCAAAGTGCTAAAAACTTTTTCCCAAGAGTATTTATGAAAGATAAATCAGTAGCAACTGTAATACATCATGACTGCCTAACATAGTGGTAAAAAGTGGAGCAAAAATCAGGCAAACCAAAAAAGATTAAAAAAGGAAAAGCTGGAGACTGAGATGTCCACAGAGGCTTTGAAAAGCTCTAACGTATTCCTGGGAGTTTAAATCAAAGGAATGTGCAGGGTTCTGTACATCGCAGAAAAGACCTGAGAAGTTCCTTAGTTCTCCCCACTGGCTGACCTTGAAGCTCTGTGCAAGCAGCAAGTAATAGCTCACATAGAGATGTAATCTGCCCTACTGGGTTTTAAAGACATGCCCAAACACAAACAAAAAGCCACTTGGCAAAAACTGGAAGATTCTTGCTTATGAACATTTAGGAAAATTGCTGTCCAATCATGACCTGATCATTGAGCAGAGATTTCAGTGTCTGCACAGGACAAAGAATTCAGACTTTAGCCCTGGCTTGTATAGCTCAGTGGATTGAGTGCAGGCCTATGAACCAATGGATCATGGTTCTATTCCCAGTCAGGGCACATGCCTGGGTTGCAGGCCAGTTCCCAGCAAGGGATGCGCAAGAGGCAACCATACATTGATATTTCTCTCCCTCTCTCCTTCCCTTCCCCTCTAAAAATAAATAAATAAAATGTTAAAAAAAGAATACAGAATTTACAGAATTAGCACAAAAATCCACTAAACAAACAAAAGCAACAATAAACACTAGGTATGGGGAGAATTTTATTTACAGAGTTGCCATATTGCATTTAAAATGTCCAGTTTTGCATAAAGAATTTACAAGTCATGAAAGAAACAAGAAATTAGGGTTTACACACAGAGGAAAAAAGCCATCAAAAGAAACAATACCTGAGACAGACATTAAAATTACCAGACAGATGTTTTATTTATATTTTATTTTATTTTACTTTATTTTATTTTTAATTGCAGTTGGCATTTAATATGTCATTTATTAGTTTCAGATGTTCAGCATAGTGTTTAGACAGTTATATAATTTATGAAATGAGCTTCTAATAAGTCTAGTGACCACCTGGCATTGTATATAGGTATTACAATATTAATGACTGTATTCTCTATGCTGTACTTTACATCTTCATGACTAGTTTATAACTACAAATTTGTATTTCCTAATTCCTTCCACCTAGCTTCCCAACCATCCTCTAGTCTGACAACCATCAGTTTGTTCTCCGTATCTGAGTCTGTTTCTGTTTTGTTTATTTTTTTTAAATTGCACATGTAAGTAAGACCACATGGTATTTGTTTTTCTATTTCTGACTGATTTTACTTAGCATAATACCTCTAGGCCCATCCATGTTGTTGCAAATGATAATATTTCATTCTTTTTATGGCCAATATACCAAATATGTATATACCACAATACTTGGATTGCTGCCATTTCTTGGCTACTGTAAGTAATGCTACAATGAATATAAGGGTGCATATATCTTTATGAATTAGTATTTTGGATTTCTTCAGCTATATCTCCAGAAGTGAAACTGCTAAGTAATAAGGCAGTTCTATTTTTAATTTGTTTTAGGAATTTCTATACTGTTTTTCATAGTGGCTGCACCAATTTACAATCCCACTGACAGTGCATGAGGGTTCCCTTTTCTCCACATCCTCACCAGCGTTCACTGTTTATTGATTTATTAATGACAGCCATTCTGACGGGTGTGATGTGATATCTTATTATGGTTTTAATTTGTATTTCTCTGATGGTTAGCAATGTTGAGGCATATGTGTCTTTTGGTAATCTATATGTCCACTTTGATGAATTGTATATTCATGTCTTCTGCTAATTTTGTAATTTGATTTTATCTTTTGGGGGTTAAGTTGTACAAGTTCCTTATAAATTTTGGATATTAACTCCTTATTGGATATATCATTAGTGAATGCCTTCTCCCATCCAGTAAGTTGATTTTTTGTTTTGTTGACAGTTTCCTTTGTTGTGCAAAAACATTTTAGTTTGATTTGTTAGTTTTTTTCTTTTGTTTCCCTTGCTTGATGAAATATATTAAAAAATATTACTAAGAGAAATGTCAGAGAGTTTACTGCCTGTATTTTCTCCTAAGAGGTTTATGGTTTCAAGACTTACATTTAAGTCTTTAATACATTTTGAGTTTATTCTTGTATATGGTATAAGAATGTGGTCTTACATTTTTTTAAAAGAAGTGTCATTTTGTTTGCACGTATCTGTTCAGTTTTCTAAACACCATTTATTGAATAGATTGTCTTTACCACATTGTATTTTTTGCCTCCTTTAGACAAAGGCTAAAACTGCAATTTTATATATGTCTAAAGAGATAAAAGGCAATATATCTAAGCAGCTAAAGGAAAGTATTATAATGATCTTTTACCAAATATAGAATATTAATAAAAAGAAATTACTTTTTTAAAAAGACTAATTTTAAAATCCAGTAGGAAAGAGAACAAACACTAAAATAAAAATTTCCTAGAGGAGTTCAACAGTTAATTGAGTAGGAAGAAGAAATGGAAAAACAAAAGAATGAAGAAAACTGAACAGTACCTCAGAGACCTCCAGAATTACATCAAGTAAAGGAGCATACACATAATGGGCATCCAAAAAAAAAAACAGTAAAAAGACAAAAAGGGATATTTGAAGAAATAATGACCAAAATCTTCCCAAATTTGATGAAAAACATTAATCTCCACATCCAAGAAGCTCAACAAACTCCAAGTAGAATGAAGAAATCAATACACAGACACATCAAAATCAAGTTGTCTGAAGTCAAAGACAAAGAGATCAGCCCTGCCTGCTGTGGCTCAGTGGAATGAGTGCTGGCTTGGGAACCAAGTTGTCAGTTCAATTCCAGTTAGGGCACAGGCCAGTCCTCAGTAGGAGGCATGTGAGAGGAAACTACACATTTATGTTTTTCTACGTCTCTTTCTCCTTCCTTTTCCTTCTCTCTAAAAATGAATAAAATCTTTTTTAAAAAGTAAAGAGATCATCCTGTAAGTAGCAGGAAAGAAGGAACCTGTTGTGTATATGGACTTCTGAATAATATTAACAGCTGGTATATCATCAAAAACCATGAAGGAAGACCATAGGCAATGAGATTATACATTTAAAGTGCTTAATAAAAAATTGTTAACCAAAAATTTTATATTCAGCAAACTTGTCCTACAAAAATAAAAGAGAAGTTAACACTTTTCAGATAAACAAAAATTGAGAGAATATATTGTTAAAAGACATGCCTTAGAACAAATAGTATGGGAACATCTTTAGGCTAAAATGAAAGGACACTTATTCAGCAAAAAAAAAAAAAAAAATTGTCATTTGCAACATAGATGGACAAAGAAGGCATTATGTTAAGTAAAATAAATAATTCAAAGAAAGACAAATACTATATGAGTTCATTTATAAGGGAAATCTTAAAAAAAATGAATAAACAACACAGAAACACACCCATAGACATAAAGAACAAGCTGATGTTTGCCAAAGATGAGGGTTAGGGAGATGGGAAAAAAGCAAAAACAAGGTAGCCAAGTACCTGAGTAAAATGAGGGTTCTGTTAACAAAGAAGAAGAAAGAAGTAACTATTTCTGTGTAGGTAACTGAAAGTGTCAAGACCAAACTAGCTCTTCAATCCATGTTGTTATAAAGACAATTAGAGTGTTGTAAAATACATTAGCTTTCAATTAATTAATTATTTATCATCTATTCAAATAACATTGAATTACATAAATATTGCTATTATTTTGGAGTGGCAAACATAAAACTTATCTGGTACATTTCCAAAGGATTCAGATATGAGCATTTCCTCCAGGTACCTGACTGGTGTCTGGTTAGAAAGGTTTCAGTGTACATTTGCCATCAATCCCCCTTCTCAATTTAACCTCTTAGCCTGTCTGCATCTGCACCATTGCCCTGCTCCTCCTGACAGGTCTTCTTATCTATTCAGAGATTAAGCCAGTCTTTAAGTTTCCCAGTTATCCTCATGGAACTTTTAAAGGCTTAATTAAATAATGTTTATAAAGCACTCAGCTGTTCATATACCCCTGGATAAATTGTAAAGCACATTATTATGTGATCATTTTTAATTATCATCATTCTGTCAGAGGCAGGAATGTAAAAGAGGGAGAGGAAGGAAGGAAGGAAGGAATGGAGGAAGGGAGGGTGTAAGAAAGAAAGAAAAAAGGGAGGGTTAGAGATGAAGGAAGGAAGGACATTTGACAGTAATTCAAATCCACATGACAAACTAAAGGCCACAAGCACCAATATGGTAATCTATATGTACCTACATAAATATAGAAGAAACTATAAATGTATTTTTATTGTAACTCTTTTTTGCCTACCTAATTTGAAAAACATTCTATAAAGCAATAAATATAATTCTGTGTTGATGAGCATTCTGTGTATGACATCTTCATATGTCATTAATTTACACCCCAAAATATGTGTAGCTAAAGCTGAGAGAATTGAAGGGTGAAATAAACAATTCAACAATAAGATTGGGAGACTTCAATATCCCACTTTCAAAAGTAGGTAGAAAAACTGATGTAAGAAAATAGAATAAGTAAACAACACTATTAAACAATTGGACCTAATCAACATCTTTAGAAAATTCCAGCCAATAGCAGAATACATATTTTTCTTATCAAGCACACATGGAACTTTCTCCAGGATTAACCATATGTTAGTTCATAAGACAAGTCTAAATAAATTTAAAAGAATTGATATTATACAAAACATGTTTTCTGAACAAAATAGAATAAAATTAGAAATCAATAACAAAAGGAGGCTTAAGGAATTTACAGATATGAGAAAATTACATAACCTATTCTCAGCTACTAATGAATCAAAAAAGAAATCATATACCAAAAAATTATATAATTCTTTAAGATGAGTAAACTCAAAACCAAACATACCAAAATTTATGGAATGCAACAAAATCAGTTTTCATAGAAAAATTTATACATGTGAACACCTGTATTAAAAAAATAAAAACATCTCAAATCAATAACCTAGCCTTCCATCTTTAAAAAAAAAAAAAAAATATAAGGAAGAAAATAATAAAGTTTACAGCGGAAATTAATGAAATAAAGAACAGAAAAACAATAGATAAAGCCAATAAAACAAAAGTTTTTTTTAAAAAGATTAACAAAGATGACAAACATTTAGCTAAATTGATTAAGAAACAGAAAAGACTCAATTACCAAAATTAGGAATATAAGAGGAGATATTACTGTCTGTATTACTGAAATAAGAAGTAGAAGGTAATGTCATAGTCAATTATATGTCAAAATGTCAGATGACTTAGATAAGAAGGAAAAAATTGTAGAAAGATACAAACTATCAAAACTGATTTTAGAAAATCTAAATAAAATTGAAACAAATAAAGAGATAAAATTAGTAATCAAAAACTTCCCACAAAGAAGGGCTCAGGACAGGTTAGCTTCACTGGTAAATTTTACCAAACATTTAAATAATAATTAATACAAATTTTTCACAAACTCTTCCCAAAATATGGAAAAGAGGGGAACACTTCCCAGCTCATTCTAGAAGGCCAAAACCAAAGATAACACAAGAAAACTATAGATGAATATTTCTTATAGATATAGAAGCAGCAGTCATCAACAAAATACTAGCCAATAGAATCCAGCAACATATTCAAAGAATTATATAGCATGACCAAGTAGTATTTATTCCAGAAATGTACAGTTGACTTAATATCTAAAATCAATTACTGCAAGACACCACAACAATAGAATAAAATACAAAAGCCAATAGATGAAGAAAAGCAATTTGACAAAGTCCAATGCCTTTTTCTGATAAAAGCACTAAAAAACTACATAAACTCCACCTAATAGAGGCATTTAAAAAAACCCACATATAACATCACACTTAATGGCAAAAGAATAAATGCTTTCCCATAAGGTTACAAAAAAGAGAATACCAGTTATCACCACTCCTATTCAATATTGTACTGAATGTCTAGCCAGAACAATTAGGCAAGAAAGAGAAATTAAAAAGTAGTTGGATTAGAAAAAGAGATAGTTATCTCTATTTGCGTTTGGCATTATCTTGTATATAGAAATGAATGTACATAAAAACACAAAGAAACTACTAGAACAAATTCACCAATGTTGAAGGATACAAGATCAACATACAAAAATCAATTGCATTTTTGTCCACTAGCATTACACAATCTAAAAATGAGGCTGGAAATCCATCCCATTCACAATAGTATCAAAAATAATAAAATTTTATTAAATTTGATTAAACTAGTATAAGTCTTACAAACTAAAAACTAAAAAACATCATCAGCTTAATTTTTTTAAAGACCCAAATAAACAGAAAGACAGTACATGTTCATAGACTGGAAGACTTAATACTGTTTAGAGGGCAATCCTTCCCAAATTGATCAAATAAACAATTTAACCTTACACCTAAAAGTACTAGAAAAAGAACAACAAAGCCAAAAGTAAGCAGAAGGAAGTAAGAAAGATTACAATGGAAATAAATTAAATAGAGCCTGAAAAAAACAAAAGGTCAATAAAACTAAGACCTTGTTCTTTGAAAAGATAAACAATTAATAAAACCTTAACCACCCACATCAAGGGAAAAAAGAGAAGACTCAAATAAATAAAATCAGAAATGAAAGAGAAGTGACAACTGACACCACAGAAATATGAAAGATAATAAGAAAATACTATAAACAATTATACACTAACAAATTGGAAAATCTGAAAGAAATGCATAAATTTCAGGAAACATACAATCCTCTAAGACTGAATAAAAAAGAAACAAAAAATACAAACAGACTGATAACTGCTAACAGTAGTAATCAAAAAACTACCAACAAGCAAAATTCCTGAACTGGATGGTGTCACGTGTGAATTTTATCAGATATTTAAAAAATAATTAATACTTATTCTTCTCAAACTAATTCACAAAATTCACAAGAAGTGAGGATTACAAGCTCATCTCATGAGGCTAGCATTATCCTGATTCCAAAACCAAATATATTCCAGAAAAGAGAAAATTATAAGCCAATATCCTCAATGAACATAAATGCAAACATCCTCAACACAATATTAGCAAATTGGATTCAGCAATACATTAAAAATATCATATACCTGCAAAGCTTCTTTTGAGAAATCAGCTGACAGTGTTATGGGAACTCCCCTATAGGTAACTAACCACTTTTCTATTGCCACTTTTAAGATTCTCTCTTTATCTCTAAACTTTGGCATTTTAATGATGACATGTCTTAGAGTGGGCCTCTTTCCATCCATCATAACAGGGATTCTCTGTGCTTCCTGGACTTGCATGTCTATTTCCTTCACCAAATTAAGGAAGTTTTCTTTCATTATTTTTTCAAATAGATTTCCAGTTTCTTGCTTTCTCTCTTCTTCTGGCAGCTCCATGACATGAATGTTTGGGCACGTGAAGTTGTCCCAAAAGTTGCTTACACTAAGCTTGTTGGGTTTGGGGGGGGGTTAGATTCTTTTTTCTTCTTGTTCTGCATGGTTGTGTGTTTTTTTGGAGGGGGTGGGGGTTGCTTCCTTATGTTCCAAATCATTGATTTTATTCTTCATCCACTTTACTGTTCATTCCCTATAAATTTTTCATTTCAATTAATGTATCCTTCATTTCTGACTGCATCTTTTTTATGCTGTTGAGGTCCTCACTAAGTTCCTTCAGCATCCTTATAACCAGGTTTTTAAACTCTACATCTGATAGATTGCTTACCTCCAATTCATTTAGTTCTTTTTCTGGAGTTTTGATCTGTTCATTCTTTTGGGCCATATTTCTTTGTCTCATTTTGGCAACCACCCTGTGTTTGTTTCTATGTGTTAGGTAGAGCTGCTATGACTCCCTATCTAGGTAGCATAGCCTAACTTTGCAGGCCAGAAGGGATTGGCAAGAAATATTCAATCATGAAAAGCAGTGGCCTATAGCCAAGATTGCTCTGCCCAGCAAAGTTATCGTTTAGAATCAATGGGCAGAAAAAGAGCTTCCCAGACAAGCAAAAACTAAAGGAGTTTGACATCTCCAAACCATCATTATATGAAATGTCAAAGGGACTTATTTAGGAAACAGAATATCAAACTATGAACAACAAAATAGCAAAAATATATATCTATCAACAATTGAATCTAAAAAACAAACTAAGCAAATAAGAACAGAGACAGAATCATGGATATGGACAATGTTTTCATGGTTCCCAGAAGGGAGGTGGGTATGAGGGAATGGGTAAAGAGATGAGGGGCTTAAGAAGTACAAATAGGTAGTTACAGAATAGCCATGGGGATGTAAAGTACAGTATATAAAATGGAGTAGCTAAAGAACTTATATGTATGACCCACGGACATGAACAATGAATGGTGTGGGGACTGACTGAGGGAGAGGGGAGTGCTGGGTGGAGGGTGACAAAGTGGAAATATTGGTACAACACTAATAGCATAATAAATAATTTTTTAAATTAGACATTATAATTAAAAAGTAAAAAAATCATACACCATGATCAAATGAGATTATCCCTGGATGCAACATTGGTTCAATATCTACAGATTAATTGTGACAATATACCACATTAAAAAATGAAGATTAAAAACCTTATGATAATATTACTAGATATAAAAAAGCATCCAACAAATTTCAGCATCCATTTATAAAACAAGAATCTCTCAGCAAAGTGGGAATAGAGGAAACATACCTCAGTGTAATAAAGGCTATATATGACATACACATTGGTAATATCATACTCAACAGTGAAAAGCTAAAAGCATTTTCCTTAAGATTAGGAACATAACAAGGATGTCCACTTTCACCACTTTATTAACATAATATGGAAATCTCAGTCACAGCATTTAGAAAATGAAAAATAAATAAATAAAAGGAATCCAAATTGGAAAGGAAAAATGTAAAACTGTTATTATTTGCAGAAGACATGACATTCTATAGAAAGAAGCATTAAGACTCCAACAAAAAAAGACTATTAAAACAGATAAATGAGCCCTGGCTGGTATGACTCAGTGGACTGAGTGCCAGCCTGTGGATGGAAAGGTTGTCAGTTCAATTCCCAACCAGGGCACATGCCTGGGTTGCAGGACAGGACCCCTGTTGGGGACCTAACAGAGGCGACTGATCACTGTTTCTCTCACACATCATGTTTCTCTCCCTCTCCTTCTCCCTCCTTTCCCCTCTCTCTAAAAATAAATAAATAAAAACTAAAAAAAAAAACACAGATAAATGAGGGTGAGCAATGGGAAAAACTAAGGACAACTGTAACTGAACAACAATAAAAACAGATAAATGAATTTAGTAAAGTAGCAGGATACAAAATTAATATTGAGAAATTGGCTGCATTTTTATATACCAATAAAGAACTATCAGAAAGAAAAATGAAAAACAATCTCATTTACAATTGCATCAAAAAATGCCTTGAAGTAAATTTAACTGAGAAGAAAAAAAAACTGTACTCAGAAAATTTTAAGACACTGGAGAAAAAAAAATTTAAAGCAAATAAATGTAAGCATATACCATGCTCAAGTATAGAAAGAATTAACATCATAAAAATGTCCATACTTCCCAAAACAATGTATGGATTTGATGCAATCCCTAAATACTAGAGGCATTTTTCACAAAACCAGAGCAAATAATCCTAAAAGTTATATGAAACCGCAAAGCAATCTTGAGAATGGAGAAAAGAAGTTGGAGGTCTCACACTACCTGATATCAAACTACATTACAAGGCTATAGTAATCAAAACAGCATGGTCCAACATAAAAACAAATACAGATCAAGAGAACAGAATAAAAGGCCCAGAAATAAACTCATGCCTTAGAGCCAATTAACATTTGACAGAGGAGCAAAAACAGACAATGGGGTAAAAACAGTTTATTTCATAAGTGGTGTTGAAAAACCTGGACAGGCCCTGTCTGGTGTGGCTCAGTGTACTGTGTGCCAGCCTGCGAACCAAAGGGCCACCAGTTTGATTCCTAGTCAGGGCATATGCCAGGATTGTGGGCCAGGACTCCAGTAGGGGGAGTTCAAGAGGCATCCACACATTGAAGGTTCTCTCCCTCTTTTTCCCTCCCTTCTCCTCTCTAAAACTTAATAAATAAAATCTTTTTTATTTACAAAAAGAGTAAACTCAAAATGGATTAAAGACTTAAATATAAGTTGTTACACCATAAAACTCCTAGAGGAAAACATTGGCAGGAAAATCTCCCATATTCACACAGTAATATTTTCACCAATATGTCCCCTAGAAAAAGGGACAAAAAGGGAAGAATAAATAAATGTGATATCATCAAAATAAAAAGCTGCTGTGCTGCTAAAGAAAATAGCATTAAAATGAAAGGAGAACCAACCATATGGGAAAACATATTTGCAAATGATACTTAGGACAAGGGTTTGATCTCCAAAATATATAAAGAACTCACACGACTCCACCCCAGGAATACAAACAACCCAATTAAAAAATGGGCAAAGGAGTTGAACAGACACTTCTCCAAGGAAAACGTACAGAGGGCCCAGAGACATATGAAAAGATGCTCAGCATCAATAACCATCAAACAGATGCAAACTAAAACCACAATGAGATACCACTTCACACCTGTCAGAATGGCCATTATAACAAATCAACAAACAGCAAGTGTTGGAGAGGGTGTAGAGAAAAGTTAACCCTAGTGCACTGTTGGTGGGAATGCAGACTGGTTTAGCCACTATGGAAAACAGTATGGAATTTCCTCAGAAAACCAACAATGGAACTGCTTTTTTCCCAGCAATTCCACTGCTGCAATTACACCCTAGGAACCCTGAAACACCAATCCAAAAGAACCTATGCACCCCAATGTTCATAGCACCCCAATTTACAATAGCCAAGTGCTGGAAGCAACCTAAGTGCCCATCAGTAAATGATTGTGGTACATTTACACAATGGAATACTATGCAGCAGGAGGAAAGAAGGAGCTCTTCTTTTCTTTAGGACAGCATGGATGGAACTGGAGAGCATTATGCTAAATGAAATGAGCCAGTTGGTGAAAGACAAATACCATATTATCTCACCTATCAGTGGAACCTAATCAACAAAAAAGCAAAAAATATATAACCAGAGACAATGAAATTAAGAACAATCTGACAATAACCAGAGGGGAAGTGGGAAGGGATAATGGGTAAAAAAGGGGGAAGGGTTTTCAGGAACATGTATAAAGGACACATGGCCAAAAGCAAAGGGGGGTAGGATCAAGGTTGGGAAGTGGGTATGGCTGGGGTGGGGGGAGAGGTAATGGAGGGAGATGCAGACAACCGTACTTGAACAGCAATAAAAAAATGTTAAAAAATACATTAAAACATAAAAATAAAATAAAAAGACATATATAAGACCTGAAACCATAAAACTCTTAGAGGAAAATAGAGGAAAGGGAAGAGTCATCAAGGAATATGTATAAAGGACCCATGGACAAAGCCTAAGGCGGGTAGCATTGAGGGTGGGAGGCGGGGGTGGGTGATGTGGTAGGGGAAAGTGGTGGTGGGAAAATGGAGACAACTGCACTTGAGCAACAATAAAAAAAAGAAGAAGAAGAAGAAAATATAGGCAGCAAACTACTTGATACAGTCTTTAGAAATTTTTTTTTCATATATCTCCTCAGGCAAGGGAAACAAAATAAACAAATGGGACTATATCAAACTAAAGTGTTTTTGTACAAAAAAAGAAACCATCAATAAAACAAAAATACAACTTACTGAATGGGTAAAGGTATTCACGCATGATATATCTGATTAGGGGTTAATATCTAAAATTTATTTTTAAAACTCATACAACTTAGCACAAAAAATTACAAAATGGGCAGAGGATCTGAATAGACACTTCATCAAAGAGGACATACAGATGGCCAAAAGACATATGAAAAGATGCTCACATTGCTAATCATCAGAGAAATGCAAATTAAAACCACAATGAGATGTCACCTCATTCCTATTAGAATGGCTATCATCAATAAATACAACCACAAATGTTGAATTATTAAGCCTTAAACTATTTTCCTGGTGGTAACAAAATTATTCTATGAACTTACTCAAATCTTTACTCTGATTTTAAAGATAAAAGAACTAAATAAACTTTTAAGTATCATTGTCAGAATGAGGTTTAGGACCAATTTACAATGTTGCTAAATGTTGAGCAAAGTTTATTTTACTTATTTTTTATTTTTAAGTATTTTTATTGATTATGCTATTACAGTTGTTCCAATTTTTCCCCTTTTATCCCCCTTCCACCCTGACCCCTAGCCCTCTAGCATGCCCCCACCCATAGTTCATGTCCATGGGTTGTACATATGAGTTCTTTGAGTCTTCTGTTTCCTATACCATTTTTTATCTCTCCCCATCTATTTTATGCCTAGCAATTATACTTCTTCTTCCCTGTACTTTTTCCCCCATTCCTCCCTTCCCTCTCCCAACTGAAATCCCTCCATGTGGTGTCCATTTCTCTGATTCTGTTCCTATTCTAGTTGTTTGCTTAGTTTTTGTTTTCATTGTTTTTCTTTTCTTTTAGGTTCATTTGTTGACAGTTGTGAGTTTGTTGTCATTTTACTGTTCATATTTTTATCTTGTGTTTCTTAGATAAGTCCCTTTAACATTTCATCTAATAATGGCTTGGTGATGATGAACTCCTTTAACTTGACCTTATCTGGGAAGCACTTTTTCTGCTCTTCTCAAAGAAATGAAAATTTCTTTGGATAGAGTAATCTTGGATGTAGGTCCTTGCTTTTCATGACTTTGAATACTTCTTTCTAGCCCCTTCTTGCCTGCAAGGTTTCTTTTGAGAAATCAGCTGATAGTCTAATGGGAACTCCTGTGAAGGTAACTGTCTCCTTTTGTCTTGCTGCTTTTAGGATTGTCTCCTTATTTTTAATCTTGGGTAACTCAATGATGATTTGCCTTAGTGTGTTCCTCTTTGGTTACAAGTTTTTGGGGACGATCTGTGCTTCCTGGACTTCCTGGAAGTCTATTTCCTTTGCCAGATTGGGGAAGTTTTCCTTCATTATTTGTTCAAATAAGGTTTCAATTTCTTGCTGTTCCTCTCCTTCTGGAACTCCTATAATTCTGATATTAGGACATCTCAAATTGTCCCAGAGATACCTAAGCCTCTCTTCATTTTTTGAATTCTTGTTTCTTCCTTTTCTTCTGCATGGATGTTTCTTTCTTTCTTTTGTTCCAAATCATTGCTTTGAGTCCTGATTTCCTTCCTTTCACTGTTGGTTCCCTGAATATTTTGCTTTATTTCACTTTGGGTATCCTTCATTCATTTTTCATTTTTTGACCAAGTTCAATCAGATCTGTGAACATTTTGATTACCAGGGCTTTAGATTCTCCATCAGATAGGTTAGCAATCTCCTCATTGCTTAGTTCTGAGATTTTGCTCTGTTCTTTCATTTGGGCCATATTTCTTTGTCTTGGCACAGCTGCTAGGTTATAAGGAGTGGGGCCTTTGGTGTTCACCCCAGCAGGGCAACCCTTTTGGCTGTGCTACAGAGCTGCCTATGGGGGAGGGGCCAGCAAGGGAACAGTGCAGCTTGCCTGCTTGTCTCTAGTGCACTTTTCAAGGAACTCTTGTGTGAGACTGGGAGAAAACTCCCACCATGGCAACCCCAGCAGTAGTCCACAGTCATCTGAGTCTCAGTTTTCCCCTTAAGTCAGCCCCTTAAGTGGAGCTGGCTGGGGAGCCCCTGAGCTCCCTAGGCAGCTCCACCCCCAAGGTGCAAGGCATTGCCACATTTTTTCTGGGGTGGCCTGTACAGTCCTCCACCTTACCGGTCTGGTTGTTCTGGCTAATTTTTTCTTTAATTCCTTGGTTATCAGAGTTCCATGCAGTTTGATTTTTTGGTGCTTCTGATTGTTTATTGATTTTAGATTGCTTGTTATCCTTCTTTTGGTTGTGCAAGAAAGTGAAGGGTCTCTACCTATGTCTCCATCTTGGCCAGAACTCTCCTGAATCATTCTTTGAGTAAAGTTTATTTGAAATGGTGCCTTACATGAACTAAAGCCTTCTACATTGAAAAATAAATTTGCATGTGTGGGTACACATTTTTTAATCCACAGATTAAAAGAAAATGTTTTTTGCTCAAAATTTCTTCACATATGATTCAATTTCATATGTAAATGAACTTCTTTAAAGTGTGTTTAAGGCTGGAAATTAAGCAAATCTGGTGGGGGTATTTTTCTCTCTAAAGGAAAAAAGAAAAAAGGAATCTTGTCAAAGCATCCAGCAAAGACAGAACATTTAAATCATCTGTTCCATGAACTCATTAGCATGTGCATGAGCATCTGGAGTTGTATGGCCTGTGTATCTAAACTAAAAGTCCTACTCACACAGTATCTGGAAAATGATTCATCAAAAGGAAAAGTACTGCAAAATGTACCCAGCTTCTTAAAGGTCATGGAAAAAAGTCTTAAGTTACTCCAAACACCAAAAAATTGGCTGGAAGCTGAAAAGTGCAGGATTTTTCTCTGTCGATTTTTGTCTCCTTAAACACCATAGAGTCCTAAAATACCTCCATTGGGAGAATCTGAAACAGAAATAGCAGCATTGTGTTGGCCTTGGTGGGCTACCCTGTTTCACAGAGAAGCCTGCAATCTCTCGTGCCACAGTTCGGGAAAGGCACAATTTTAGGAAATGCAAACAACCTGGAAACCCACTGACCTACAGATAACCTATTCAGGAACAATGAAACATGAAAAAAAAAAAGTTCTTTTGGAAAAGTAAAAGGGAGAAGAAGCTTTTTTGGAAAGTGTTTCCATATTTCAGGAACTAAGTCAATGAAATCTCAGATGTTTCAGATTTCTGCCTTAATGGGTCTGCTCTGATTTGGAAGCCTTGGTTAGGTGATTTTTCCAGAGTAAATAAGTAACTAAGAAGTGAAAGCTCACAGTGTAGCTCTGAAGTGAGAAAACCCCCTCCACCCAGCTTAGCACAGCATGCAGAGAAGCAGTGAGTTCTGTCACCTCAAGGGCAGAGAGGCTCCCAATCAAGATTGTTTGCCCATCCCTTATAAATAGTAGTAATGATACCACCAAGAAAACTAGTATGCAGCTGCCAGACCTTCCAAGATAAGACATATTCTTAGAGAAAGAAGAGAACAGTACCTGATATGTGCAAACTGTGGAGGCTCAGATATGGGCAAAAAAAAAAGGAGAAGGCAATTCAACTGTGTGTGAACTCCTGGAAGCCTCCCTCTGCTTCAGGGAAACGCCAGTGGCCAGATGACCGTTTGTCTGAATTTCATTCAAAACAAAAAGTATTTGAAAATCTTATTTTCACATTCAAATTGTGATAACCTATAAAAGCAGGAAACCTTTGATTTCTTTGTTTGTTTGGTTGGGCTTTTTTTTTTCTCTTTGTCCCTAATACAAAGGAAATTCTTTTAAAAATAAGGAATTTAGAAAACTTTCATCAAGACATTAAAAACAAAGTGAGGAGGGTGGCTCTGGTCCTCAGAATAACAACCTTAAAGAGCCAGTGTTCTCTCTAATTCAAAATGAGAAACAAAAATTTTGTAGAATTCCTTTTACCAAACAGTAATTTACAGTAAAAAATGAGGACAACGAGAGAACGAAGCAGACATTGGACAAAGAAGTACTGGCTGCATCCTTGGGGGCCAAATACAGCAGGATAAAAGATGGAGCAGCTTCCTCCATGCTGTCCTTTGTGTGATAGAAACCCATCGCCATTGACCCCCTTGCTTCGCCAGGTGTTCATCTCTAGAGGGACAGGTGTGGAAGACATGACTCTACCGAGCAGTCAACCCAAGAATAGCCCAATGCACTGCCATCATCACTGAGTGGGACCAGGGCTCAAATTCTTATCACCTGCCTCTCCCCTGTTTGGGGAACTGGAATCCTGAACCAGCCTACCCTTATACATTGATCCACACCTAACAAAGCTGTGATCTGCCTGAAGCCTTAAAGGAGGGACACTTAGGCATACTTTTCTATTTTCAAAAAAGATAAAAGACCATTTTATAATCTAGGAATTGCAAAACAGAGACTTTCTGAATAACATATTAAGTGAGAAGTACTATCAAGTTGGACAGAAAAAGAAAGGAGAATTTATACTCACTTGACAATAAACCAGTGTTTATATTCTAAGTGGTTTATATGTAACTGTTGGATATTTTGTGTGATCAATACATAAATGTCAACAAGACTCACTATAACAGTCACTTCCATAAACTCCAACCCACCATGCCAACTCTTCATTAGTGTTCCAGAAGGACTTAGGGGTTGGAAAGCCAAGCTTAATGATAGAAAATCTGATCACTTCAACTCCCTCCGCACTTTCATTATTGTCAACTCTAAAATAATGATTCTTCCCCTCACAGGAAAATCATTAGTTTCCAATACTTGTCTATTCAAAATCTTTTTAACCTTACAAAAAAAGAAAGAGAATTAAAGACTAAGAGAACAGAGACTAAGAATTAAAAACTCATCCCTAAATTCCAGTCCTTCCTCCTCCACACATCTTTCAACTTATATTTTTCACTCATTCAAATAAAATTTCAAAAATTTCATAGATCACGGGTTAGGTGACAAAGAGCAAGAGGGAAGATAGAAGTCACCAGGCTTTGTCAGGTATCTGAGAAACAAGCCCTTCTCTGTCACACTATTAGATTAGGATTACACAGCTCCTTCTAAAAACCACCTTGCACCCACAGACAAAATGAAAGATAGGTGTCTAAACCAGGTTGTTTTTTTTTTTTAATCCAACTGCATGTCATTCTAATAACCCTGGGGAGGCAGGGGAGGAAATGACTTGGACCATGAAACACAGGCCTCACTGAAGACAGAAAAAGCCAGGGAATGTTTTACAGAAAGGTTCATAATAAAACACTGGGGCAGGGAGGGTTAGCTGTGCAGCCTCAGGGGGTACTGCTGTTGAACTTGCTGGCTAATTTGCTGTTTTAAGTGCCATAGACCTAGGATGTCAGAATTCATTATGCACACAGGGGCTGTTTACTGCCTCATAAATGTATAGACAAGGAAACTGTTGGTGAAAAAAAAAGTTTCCAAAGCTAAAAAGCAATCACTCATTCATCAGCTCTCCAAGAGCCATCAAGTCCATCTCTAAGAATTTTTCTGGCCAAAAGAAAAGTCTGTGTCCTCAGTAGTAAAAACCTTCCTCATTCTATTTGGAATATTTATGCCAAATCCAAGCCACAGTTTGGGCAGAGGGTATATCTCTAGTCAAAAGATACACACACATCCATATCCCCAGTGCCTGCAGTCAGCAGACATTCAGACATGGAAAAGGTGAGGGAAGGGAGGGGAGGAGAGATAATGGGAATAGAGGAAAGAGATCAGAAACAGAAGAAAATCACATTTGGTCCTCTTGACATAGGTTCTGGGGGGCAGGAGGGAGGGATGCGGACAGCCGCATATCAAATCTAATTCTTTAAAAATTGGTTTAGACTGACAATATTTATTTGTCTCTACCATGTGCTGAATGCTGCACTGCTGCTATAGACACAGCACCCAAAACTGTGCCTGGTATGTAGTATGCACTCAAAAATATTTGCTGAGTGAACGATGAGCAAGGTAAGCGCCTACCCTATTCTCCAGCTTAGGGTAAAGGTAATAAATCCAAATGCCACTCATCTGAGAGAAAATGTGTGTACATTTCCCCAGTCCAGTGAAGGAGCTATGTTATTGCAGGAGCTTTGGAAAGTGTCTCCTACTCCATAAAAATGTTGTCCATTTGCTGAACTAACAAACTATTACTGAACTTCTCCCCTTTATATGAAAAGCTGACTCCTCACAAATGTGTGTACACACATTTCTGAATCTTTAAATCAGAAAACAAGAAAATATTCTTAAGATAATAAAGACTACATTTGTCTTAAATTCAAGGTGAACATAATAGTGGTGAAATAATAGAAACATTCTTATTAAATCATGGGGGAAATAAAATACCTACTATCACCAATATAATTTACCATTGTCTAGCCAATACAATAAAACCTGACACAGAAATAAGAGGTACAATGTTTGGCATCATTTCCTAAAACATCACCCTTGGAATACCACTTTTCTAGACCGTTAAACAGAGTTAAGCAGTGCCTGTGTTGTAAGACTTCTCAAGGCCTTAAATATCCTGACACTTATTATTAGTCTCCAAAAGAGAACACACCCAGCACTTCCCAACATTTTGAACACTGCATCATTTGTTTGTTTGTTTGTTTGCTTGCTTTTCTCAAAGAATTTGAGAAGTCTTCTGTTCCTTGAAACACTCTTTGGGAAACTCTTACTACATTTATTTCTGACACTTAGATATTTTAATGTATGTATTTAGTTAAATATATTTCTCTTCTGAGAACTAAAACAGTAGCTAAGAATAAGGACTTTAGTGTCAGAAAAATCTCGGTTTGAATCCTATACTAGCTACTGACTAAATGAGGGACTGAGGACAGGTCTTTTCATTTTTCTTGAGCTTTGGTTTTCTCCTCTGTAAAATAGAGATCATGATGTCTACCTTACAAATATTGTACATGTTAGATTATACAATATATGAAAATTGCTAACCTTCAGGCATAATTAAACATTCAAATGACAATGACTATGAGATAAAACGTCCATTATGGAATAACCAAGGCTGGGAGAGATGCAATGAAATAACCCTATCTTACAGCTAGTGTAGCTGAAATTGTTACAACTTTAGAGAAAGGAACTTGACAGCTTAATCAAAAGACCTAAAGTCATATCTTTTGATCCAGTAATTTCAGTTCTAGGAAAAAGTTATCATAAAATATTGTGAAGTTATTTACAGGAATGAAATTTTGGAAAGAATATAAATGTCCATCAATAAGGTGCTGATGAAATAACTCAAATTACAGATATTAGGATTTGTCATTTCTTGGCTGTCCCTTTGGGATATTCCCTACTGTACAGGCTTGTAGGGAGGAAGGGCTTACCAACTCAGAAATAGGAAAAGCCAAAACCTCTCTTCTCCCAAGCATGACCCGGGGCAGAAATCTGAATCAGACTTGTCCAATCATCATCATCTCTCTCTCTCTCTCAGGACTCTTGAGCTAGTGAGGAATTATTAGTTCAAAAATTATAAATCTGTTACCTTAGCTATTTCCTGGTGTGTGTGTGACATCAATGTTTTCCTAAGTGTCATCAGAGGTGTGTCTATTTTATTATTGTTCTTAAAGATACATTTTTGGGGGTCTTTAAATTATCTAAATTTTACTAAGGAAGGTTGTCCACATCAGTGATATCTGCCATCATCTTTATGATTTCCTTCCTTCTTGAATGCAGAAGATATTTGCCATTTACCCTTCCATCCCAAGTCTTACTAATTTCCCATATAATGAGTACTGTCTCCCAAGGTGGAAGTCAGAAACTTGTCTTTGCAGCCTCCCTATAGCTAGACTTTGCACCTGTGATTTAGACTATGTCATTCAGACCCACCTTCATGAGGCTTCTGTTTGAGAGAGAACTGGGAGAACCAGGTACCATACATGGAATGTAGAAACTCCTTTCTGGCCACAGTGACTTCAGGGGCATTAACTGATCAAGAAGACCCTGATATTTCAGGTTGTTATTAGTGGTGCCCAGCAGTAGCAACAACTACAGAGGGGTCTTTCTGCAGCTGTTTTTTTAGTGAGATTTGATGTTATTCTGGTAATACATCCTCCAAAATGGACTCCCCAACCCTCCAAAACTGGAGTCTTCAAATATTCTCTAATAAATGCTACATTCTGCCGAATCTAGCCAGTGTGAGCTCTGCTGTTTCTAAGTAAAAATTCAGACCAATGCATTCTTTTCTCTGGATTGTACCACTACTCTACTTTCAGCTTCTGGAGTGGAACCATTAACTTATTTGCTCTCACTCTTTCTTAATTTCTGATAATTGGTTTCAAAGCTACAAATTTCCCTTTAAGCAAAGCTTTAGCTGCTCTGACATGGAATGCTTTTTCTGTCATCAGCTCTCAGTATTTCATCATTTCCCTTTTGATAAGCTTTGTAATTCAATCATTATTTTGTACTTTTTTATAGTTCATGTATTTCATATTACTGGGGGTGAAAAGCTAACAACAGTGATTTAAACTTCTTTTTTTAATTCATTTTAATTGTTCTTGTACAGTTTTCTGTCTTCTACTACCATCCCAGCCCACCACCCCAGCCTTCCCCACCTCCCTCCCATTTCCAACCCCCTAGTTTTTATCCATGTGTCCATTATACTTGCTCCTGTAAATCCTTCCCCTTTTCCCCTGATCTTCCCTCCCCCCCTCCCCTTTGGTGACTGTCAGTCTGTTCTCAATTTCAGTGTCTTTGGTTATTTTTTGCTTGTTTGTTTGTTTTGTTGGTTAGGTTCCTGTTAAAGGTGAGATCATATGGTATTTGTCTTTCACTTCCTGGATTATTTCACTTAGCATGATGCTCTCCAGTTCCATCCATGCTGTTGCAAAGGGTAGGAGCTCCTTCTTTCTTTCTGCTGCATAGAATTCCATTGTGTAAATGTACCATAATTTTTTGATCCATCCATTTACTGATGGGCACCTGGGTTGCTTCCAACACTTGGCTATAGTAAATTGTGCTGCTATGAACATTGGGGTGCATAGGTTCTTTTGGACTGGTGTTTCAGGGTTCTTAGGATATAATCCTAGCAGCGGGATTGCTGGGTCAAAAGGTAGATCCATTTTTAGTTTTCTTAGAAAATTCCATACTGCTTTCCATAGTGGTTGTACCAGTCTGCAATCCCACCAACAGTGCACTAGTATCCCCTTTTCTCCACAACCTCTCCAACACTTGTTGTTTGTTGCTTTGTTTATGATGGCCATTCTGACTGGTGTGAAGTAGTATTTTCTACCTTTTTTAATGTCCATAAACATGTTCTTCAAGCTATCCTTTTTACATCCTTGTTATAAACACCTAAATGTATTGCATTGTAGTGGTTGAATATGGTTCATATGATATTAATTATTGCAATTTACTGAGACCTCCATTGTGGTATAGGTCATGGTCAACTTTTGCGAATGTCCCTTATGTGATCAAAAATATATGTCTATTCTGTATTTATTACCAGTGGTTTCCAAATGGAGTTCAGCTGATAGACTACATCAGACTCATGAATCAGTTTAAAAATATGCCTGGATGGTGTGGCTCAGCGGATTGAGTACTAGCCTGCGAACTAAAAGGTCAGGCACATGATTGCCAGTTAGGGCACATGTCTGGGTTGCAGGCCAGGTCCCAGGGGTATGCAAGAGGCAACTGATTGGTGTGTCTCTCCCACATCTATGTTTCTCTCCCTTTCTTTCTCCCTCCTTTCCCCTCTCTTTAAAAATAAATTAATTAAATATTTTTTAAATAGAATGCCATAGACCTCACCCTAAAATACATTTAAATCTCTGAGGGGAGACTCTTGAATCTGTGTGTTAAACAGTGATTTCAGGTAACTCTAATAGTAATTCTAGGAAGCACTCTCTTTTGCTTCTACCCCACCATGCCCCCACACACAGTCAGGAAAAGAGACAAAATTATAGGATTCAGACAAATAAAATTCTATAATTTTGAAGAAAGAGATTCTACATCCTCCCATGCTGCATTTTTCCATCATTCAAAATCATCTGTTAGATTTTTCTTCCTTATATCTATCCTAAATGCCTCATGCATGGATTTCCCCCTCCCTCCTTCCTGAAGAACCCAGAATTAATTTCTTAATCCCATGACATACATGAGACTATGTGACTTAGAGGAGATTCATCCCATTCCCAACTCCATAGAGGTGCCATTAATCCAAGTCAATCTCACTTACTTGCCTACCATTGGCTTAGATAATCTGTGAAATACATTTCACTGGAAATTGTTACTGATCCAGATAGAAGCATAGGATCTAAGCCTCTCCTTTAAAAACTGAAGGAGGAGAATTTTCATTCGACAGTTGAGGATTGTATTCCTATATATATCCTTCTAAATGCAAACAGCAAAGCACATGCTATCTTAAAACCAGAACAAGTTCTAAGATCAAGTGGATTCTGTGACAAGCAGAGTAGAAAAATAGAATTTGTGGCCTTGCTGATACCATTGAGCTGCTAAAACAACTGGCTCCAGAACCAAACCCACACCAAGATTTTTGGTTATGTGAGATAGTACACTTAGTATGTTAGTAAGGATTTCAGTTGCATACAGCCTAAATCACCCTGATACACTCTTGATTCCTTTCACTATACTTTAAAAACTCAGTTCGATTTACTTTCTTAAAAAGATTTTATTTATTTATTTTTAGAGAGGGGTCAATGGAAGAAGAAAGAGAGGGAAAGAAACATCAACACAAGAGAGAAACATCAATCAGTTGCTATGCACTCCTCTTGGGGACCAAACCTGCAACCCAGGCATGTGCCCTGACCAGGAATCAAAGTTGCAACCTTTTGCTTCATGGGATGAGGATCAACCAACTGAGTCACACTGGTCAGCACTAACTCACTCTGATTTTCAAAGTGCGAATCTTTCACCTACTTAAAGACCATAAGTAAAATTCCTCTTCAGCTTTCTCCAAACTGAATGCTCCTCAACACTGTTATCTTTTCAACATGAGTGTCATCCTTCATCCCTTTCATCACTCATAATTCTCTTCTGAACTTTTTCCAGGTCTGCCCCCAGCATTTTGAGTTCCAGACTTGCACACAATACCTACCACAATTTGAACAGTGCTGAACTTACAAATCTCCTCCAATTTGTCACTCATCTATGTTAATTCCATAGCCAAACTTAAGTGCCAATAGAGTTTAGGAATAATGTGACTAAAATGGGAAAAATCAGTATATCTACAAACATATTCCATTAAAATGTGCCTCATGGAAAATAGAGAAAGTCAGGTGATTGTTAAAAGAATTGTAATCTACGGTGCTATATTGTAAAAATTCTTCAATGCTATCTGGCCATAACAGAACAGTGGGTATTTATAGGGTGACTGTCTAGAAAAAGAAGAGCTCAGAAGTCAGATTTTTATCTCTGTTTATTAGTGCTGTCTTTCGCCTTCTGAACAACCAGCACCTAGAGTGAAGAATGTCAGTCCAGTCAGCTTGGTCTACTCACTATCCTTTGGAACAGAGACAAAATTCATTCCTTAGGTCTTTTGTATTGAATTAACATCTTCTGCTCCATCTGCCCAGATCTTCCCATAGCCGATTCCTCTCTATCAAGTACCATATCAATGTCACCCCAGGGAAGACTTTCTAGACCTACCACCCACCAACAGCCATTTCTCTGTTGTACCAACCTCTTATATCATCTTAACTTCTTACTGAGGGAGCACAGATTATGCCACCCCAAAATGTGCTCCTTTGACATAAAGATCATTTTGAAGAGAAAGAAGACACTCTGAAAACTGAGCAGAAGTTACCCTGTGTAGGGGACACTTACATTTACAAGGCAAATATCCATCATGTCTCCCTCTCTGTACCAGGAACAAAGGGGTGATGCTAAATCACAAGAAACTTCAGAATGAAGAAGGCACCTACTTAAATCTACATAACAACCTTGTTCTTGTTTATGGGCTTTTTTAAATGATACTCCTTAACTGGGTCCCCCACCCTATGACATCTTTCTTTTTTTCTTTATCTGGTATTTAATGTGGTGGTATTTAATTTAGCTTGCATTTGAATGTGGTATTTAATATAGTGGCTTGGGCCATGTCAGGGAGCATGCAGTTTTCTTGGGTTTCTCCCCTATACATACAGTAGGTGTACATGTTGTTAAACTTGTATTTGTTTATCTCTTGTTTATCAGTCTTTTATTAAGATGGGTCTCAGCAACGGAACCTAGAAGGATAGAGGAAAAATTATTTTTCTCCCCCTACATTACTATCAGAAAGGATGGCCAAAGGATGGGTGGCCAGAGGATGGGTGATATAGACAGGCATAGGTCACATGATCCCACTTCTGTGGGTGTCATAACAATAGCTTAGTACTGGGATGACATTGAGTGAGGAGAGCTTTCCTTAAGGATAAGGGATGCTATCACCAGAAATAAGGTGAAATGCCAGGCAAACGAATATATATATTTCTCTAAATAATTTTCTTAAATATATGTTTTAAGTACAAGTTTTTTTAACTATACTTTTACCCTCTTCTCCAACACTCTGCTCTCCTTTGAAACTCTGAGTTATTAATGAAAGTGTCAAATTGTACTGACCCCAGAGTTTATTGTTAATCTTCCAATGACTACATTGCCTAGTTTCAAAGAGTGAGGATAGGTTCATCACTCCCTCTTTAAAGGATTAATTGAATGTTTAATAGATATTTGCAAAGTTGTTCTTGTTGTCTCAAAAAGACAAAGTTATCACATAAAAATGAAAGTAACATATAGAATTTTTAAAATTATTTAAATTTTCAGTTAAATCCCTTTTTAAAGTGACATTTAAAGCTTTAAGATATAGTTTAGACAAAGATAGCTTTAATTATGCAAATGAAGCATCTGCATTATTTGAGTAACATTGTTTAGTCCCATCAATTGAAAGGCCATGTTTAATTCAAGGTATAAAGGTAAATTGCACTGTCATTATATCAGGAAAACAAGTGAAAACTGGAAGAAAAAGTACAAATAGTATCAACCAAGAAAAATATTTTTAAGGGGTGTTACCTACACTACCCAACTCCAATCTTCACTTGTGTAGGCACATCCAAAGTCCAGATGTCAATCAGATCTTGGCCTCAAAGCAATTCCCTAGTTGGAAAGGGATTGAGAATACATTATAATAAATTCAAGACACTCAAAATTATTCATTATTTTCATATCACTATGAATTTATACATGCTGTTAGAAATTTCTTCTCCAGTCACTTACTTGCTATATGCATCCACATTCATTTCCTTTGCATTAAATCCCTGTCTATAAAATGCACAATAATCAGACTTCTTTGATTTTTGTAACTGATTTACAGATGGAAAGTTCTTCAGGCTCAGATCTTTTCTGAGAACTCTCCCACTGCAGTTTTCCATAGGCAGAAACCACAAAACAAAAAAGTTTATTAAATTCCACTTTAGCTAAGCTCAGTAGGGCAGATTCCCTCAGCCTGATGGAACACCTCCCCTCTACCGACCCAAAGATGGACGATGCTTAAACCTGCTGTCCAGGTGAAAATGCTCCCTAAAGAGAATCTATCACTCCCTACCCTCTTTACTTTGCCCCTCTCCGACACCAGCCCAGGCCACAAATGCATTCTGTCTCCTTATGCAAACAAGCATCACTGTCCAAGAGGCCTACATAGTCCCCTCCACCCCCAAATTTTGTGTGCCCAGTTGTCCTGCTTTAACGTTCCACCCATTTTGTTCCAAAACTTGAATTCTGGTGGTTCAGTGTATATTTTTATGTTCTCAAACAGAATTTTCTTCCAATGGGAGAAAACTTTGTGAGGCCCTCTTTTTCTGACTGAAAAGTTGACAAATGTAAACAACTCACATTTTTTCAAATTCTTTACATTTTAACTCCAGAGACTGGAAAAGTAAAAGGTTTGATATCTGACTCATCGAGTGTGTCGATCTTTTTTAAAGCTGAGAACTAGTCACAGCTGAGTGTGTCTTGTTAGGCTTGCTACAGTGAACGCCCCAACTCCCAAGCATTCTCATTTGCTAGCATTTAACCAACAAATGCCAAACAAATGGGGCATTTGTTTTTTCCCCAAAAATATATTATCTCCCTAACTGGAAAAATAAAATTCTGAATCTGTCTTGGATAGGGAAAGTGAGGTAGCTGGCACCTTACAACAGAACAGACAGCAAAGTATAAAAATACTCTGGCCACCAGTCTGGTGATGAAACTTTAGCTGCAAAAGCCAGTTATGAAAAGAAGGAAGAAAGAGACGGTGCGGGGGGCGGGGCACATAGAAAAGCTATTTGCCCTGGCACGTGTGGCTCTGTTGGTTGGAGTGTCATCCCACAGACCAAAAGGTCGCAGGATAGAATCTAGGTCAGAGCACATGCCTGGGTTACAGGTTCGGTCTGTTGAGGTGTACGTGCAGGAGGCAACCTATCGATGTTTCTCACTCACATCGATGAATCTCTCCCTTTCTTTCTTCCTTCTTTCTTCTCTCTCTAAAATCAATAAAAGAAAATAATTTTAATAAAAAAAAATTTAAAGGAAAGTTATTTTGTGCCATATGGTTTTAAGAGTAAGAGTTTAGGTGTATAATTTATTTAAATGGCTACTAAACTGAGAAGGTGTTTATATTTATAAAATATGCATACTAGAGGAAGTCAGCTGGTCGCTTCACGCTCCTGAGGGGATATCCAAAGTTGATTACCAGTCATTAGTCTACCGCAGAGAAGTCTGCAAACCCCAGGGACCTAAAATTCTTAAAAGGCCATCCAAGCCACAGATGGACTCCGCTGTTTCTCCATTTTCCCATCCTTCTGCTTTTCTTTCCTTAAAAAACTTCTTATAGGATTTGCACTTGTAGAGGTTCAAGAGGTCACATCCCTTCACATCCCTTCTCACTGGCCCCCTCCTGGCCCAGTGAAGTAGCAGCGTCTGAACCCCCTCCGGTCCGAGCCTCAGTGCCTCGGAGCCGCGGCTCTACCTGAGGTTTCTCGCCTCGCGCCCTGCGGCCGCTGCGAGGGCTGGTTTTGCCTTAGAAGAGGCAAGCCTACTCTTCTTACTCCGCCCCGAGCTTCTTCCCGAATCCACGAAAGACCCGCGCCGATCTGAAGCCCAAGAACGGCCGTGTATTGTGTGCCTTTCCAAGCAGTGTTTGAAGACAGAGCCCAGCTGGAGAGGAACCTGACCAAAGACCAGACGGAGAGACTTGGAAGGCACTAAAACGAAAATACTCTTCCTGCTTCCCACCCCTAGCTTCTTAAGTTGTCGCCCTCCATTCCGCGTTTCTGTTTAGCTCACCGCCGTCCAAAGCACCCATCACACCCAAACAATTTGGCCTGCATTCGGCCGTGGGGATGGTGCTGCGGAATCGTGGAAAAGTAGCGCTAAACCAAGTGCGAGGCTGGTCACCAGGCCCCTTTTGACAGAGCAAGGCCGGCCTCAACGCCCAGAAGCGTCCAGCCGCCGTGCGCACCTGCCTCCGCCGCCGCCGCTCTGGATTTGAGCCTTGGGCGAAGAGCTCCCGTCCTCGTTTTTCCGTACGTTCTTACAGCTCCATTTAAAACTCCTAATTCTTAATCGAGTTTTAAAACTAAAACCAAGCCTAGGAGTTAGGTTGGGGCTGGAACACTCGCAGGGTCCCCATTATCCCTAGGCCCTTCAGGCCATAACCAAAAGTCACCGCGGGGAAAAGCAGATCCAAGATCAGAGGAATCTGCCCGGTCAATTTCGCGTTCTGTGTTTGTTCATTGCCCCGCCCCCGCCCCTCACGGTGCTGGTAGCTGTTCTAGGCCCTTGGCATGTATTAATTCATTTAATCCTCCCAGCAACTTTACGAGTAGCTATTATGATCCCAATTATAGAAATGGCTAATTTGAAATCTACAAAAATAAACTAACTTGCTCAAAGTCTTGGCAACTAGTAAGTGCAAGATGTACTGAGGCCGTGAGGTACACAGGGAAAAAATGCATTTATGGGCAAAAAGCATTTATGATCTTAGTATTTCAAATCGCAGATTACATTTCAGAATCAGAGTTGCCTGAGACTTGCGGAGTGCGGGGGCGGGGGGGGGAGGCGGGGCGGCTGTGCCCTTTGTATTCTGCGGCACCAGAGGCTCAGGGACTCAACACCTGCCGCGTGGGGCTCACGGGGCGCTGTACTTTGTCCGGACTCTGAGGGATCATTGCCTTCCTCGCCTCATGCTACAGGGCGGTCCAGAGCCTGCGCTTGTTGCAAAGGGAAATGGGGCGAGAAAGAGGAAATATCTGCCTGAAACAAACACACACGATGGCTGCTTTGCTTGCAGCCCACGTCCGAGAATCCACCAGGCGCCCCTGCCCCTCAGGCAGCAGCAACTGGCAAGTTTTTCTTGCTGAGCTTTCATGCTTTCCAGGTGATATTTAGGGGACAAGACACTCCTCCAGCTCAGATCAGTTGTTTGTGGCTTGACCCGGAAGGAGTGAGCCCAGGTCCCACACAGCCCAGCCTCCCATGCCTGGGGTTGTTACGCAGGTGCTTCCCTGAGGCACACTTTGCTCGGGACAAGTGATGCTCCATACCCTGCCAAAGTGGACTTCTCTCCCAGCGCTCAGCTAAACACACACACACACACACACACACACACACACACACACACACACACACACACACGGCACCATGGTCAAGTGGTCAAGGTGCCCTGCATGAGCTTCCGGTAGTAACCTACAGCGCCTGGAGCGTGAGCGTCCAGGCCCGGCCCGGGTGATGCGAAATAGTCAGATCTCTCTATGGCTGTGTGAACCCCACAAGGGAAACATCTTCCGACCACACGATAATTCGGTTTTCACGGTGGAGCCCTACTCACAGCGCAAAAACACCTCGAAAGACCCCAGCCCAACAGTGGTAGTCTCAAACTTACAGACAATGGACACATTTTCCTTATTAAGGACAAAACCAACGTGCATACCAGAGGTTACTCAGGGGAGGAAAGATCCCAAGTACACATGGAACTCAGAGTAGCTTAAACAGAACCTTTTTTGTGGGAGGGCAAAAAACAATATTGTAAATGTGTATAAATGTTAATTTTTTTACAATTTTTATTTCATCTTTATAGTCACCGTAGGGGGGCTTGTTATTATGTTTATTATTTCTATTTTACAAAAAAAAAAATACCCAAACTCAGAGACTTATCCAAAGTCATCAGAAGTAGGTGTATTGTCCAAAAAAAGATCTAGGGCTACCACTGCATAGCTAGTCATCTGATCAATGTTGCATTGAGGGTGAGGGAAACGCTAAGAACTATGGCAAAATATATTGTTTGGGGTGCAGAAAATCAGATAAATCAATAAAATATTTGTACAGAATCAGAACCCTAGCGTGGATTGGTGTTTGAGGGTATGAGCCAACCAGCACCTCGTGGTCCACCCTCCCTCCCCACTCAGGACCCCTTCACTTCTCAGCCTAATCCAAAATCTTCCCACAGGCACTTTGAAACAATACAGAAAACTCGCTCCTTGTTGGTCACTGACTGTGTAAAGCCACACTGTTGTCCACATGAATATATACATATATATGTATGTATACATATATACATATGTGTATACACACATCTATTCAAAGGACATGTGTGGTTTTGCAATAAAATAAATATCATATGTATGATCTGGTATGCATGATGTACAGATTCCATGTGGCATTGACTTTCCTGGTTGAACAGAAGAGGACTCCTCAGAGCTCACTGCTAAAGCCCTGGCCCCAGTGAGGGTGGGGGAGGGACAAAGCCTGGAAAATGCCAAGAAAAGTGGCTGGAAATCATTTGGGAGAAGGGGGTAGCAAGATGGAGAGTTTTGTTTGTAAAACACAGATCCAGAACAACATTCCAGCTCAATTTCAAACTTCACCAAGGAAGTTGTGCTTGTCTGCACCAAATGTAATTTTAGGTATGAGAGAGCTAGAACTGGAGGTCATGGGGAGGAGTAATGATGCCTGGATTTGCCCTAAAATATTTCAGCAGGAAATGAAAATAGAAAAAAAGATAAACTAAGCAAGTGTGACAAAACCTCCATAATCGTTAAATTTAGGTGATGGGTGTATGAGGGAGGGCTTGCTGTATATCCTGTCCACTTCTGTGTACCCAGAAGACAAGAGTGGTTTTGGAGCCCCTTCACGATGAGAACGCTGAAGTCCAGAATGGAAACACCTTCCCCAGGATACCTCTTTCCAGAACCAGCCAAAACTGGCTTCTCCTGACGCTGAGTGTTCTGTTTATTTTCTACCGGAGCTCAGGACAGTTACAGGTGTAACTTTGACGCTTTGGCAACCAAAATCATTGAACTGAATCCTGAGTTTCTTCAGCAAGTTTGAATTTCTTCGCACATTCCTAAGCGTGTTCGCAATCGACAGAGCTCATTTCAATAGAGGTGTACAAGTATGTAGCTAACTTTCTTTATATTTTAACGGGGCGGAGGCCTAGAAAAGGAATATGTCCTAAAGTGGCCAAGAGTGTGAGGTAAGCTACAATATTTAAAGGAATCTGGTCACCTGAGGATCAAATTCTGGCCGCGGGCGTGGAGAGCCTTAGGCAGGTGAAGAGGCGCAGCAGCACACAACCGCGCAAGGCGCCCTCACTGACCGCGATGCGTGAGAGCCTGGCGCCACCCAGCGGAAACGAGAACTTTTGCTTCCTCTGCGCGGGAAAGGAAAGGGTAGGCACAGGCCGCAGCACACAAAAATTGGAGAACTCTGGTTGGAAAGGTAGTTGACGGCCTTTTGATGACTACAAAAAAACACGCCCCGCCTTCGCAGTTTAGTGCTCTCCAACGAGAAAGACACCGCGGCCGGGCCCAAAAAGTGTGTTGGCCAGACCGCGACTCCCCTTTTCCCCTGAACCCCAGGATGAAAAGCTCCTTCCTAAAATGCAAACTACCCCCATGGAGAAACGTTTAGTGATAACGCTCAACGCAGAGATAGACGTGCGTTGGCCTTGCTGGCTTCTTGATAGCAGGCACCCGGGAGAGTGAAAGTAGAAGGTGGGGGAGAGGGCGAGGAGGACTGAGTAAATCATTTAGAGAGATTTTTGGCCTGAGTCCCTGTTTCCGAAAGGTTGCGGGGATGGCTTTGACGTCGATTTTGTAGCTGTTCTCTTTTCAAGTGCGCGCCCCTCCCCACCGCACCCGTCTGGTGTTCGAGGATTGTGTTTGAAAGGGAGGAAGCATTCTTGAAGTGGTGGGTGATGGATTGTCTAAACCCTCCGGGGACATTTTGGGCGGTGGTTTTTGAGGCAGCTCATCAATAAGCTCCCCTGGAAAGAGAGAGGTTGCAGGAGAACAGCCCCTACCTCGAAGCCCTGAGGCTCCGGGCCTGTCAAAGAATCCTAGTAGCCTAGGAGGGGAGGAGGAAGGGTGGCTAGTGAGAGAGAAGGGGTGCTGAGCCCGGGGCAGGTGGAGACTAAGCCTTGCCTGGAACCCTCCGCCACCGCAGCCTTTCAGGCTGCAATGCCTGGGTGCTGCTGGGACTTATTTGCCGACGGGATGAGGGATAACAAAAAGGCTTGTGAGCTCTCAACACCAGAGTGTCAGAAGAGCAGGGAGAAAGTGGAGGTGCCAGAGGCACCTTCAGGCCATCTTACTCCACTGTGTTTAGTCTACTTTCACACCTTTAGATTTCTACTGCGGGTCCTCAGCCATGCTCACTGCATGTGTTTTTCCGTAGTATAGATTTCTTTTCGAAGCCCGGACCAAAAACCTGTCCACCTTTCCCAAATGAGGAGAGAGATGGGGGCGGGGGTGTAAGGAAGATCCGGCTCAAGCCCTCCCAGCGGTATGATTGGCTCAAACACCCTTGGGTCACGATCCGGACACTGCCTCTAACTCTGCAAAGCTCGATTCCTTCTCGTGGAGCACCAGCCTTCAGAGAGGCCCCCACTTGGTATTCTCTCGGCCCCAACTGTGGGTTCCTCTGGGCTCGTCTCCTAGACGAGGCTGCCCTGTGTAAACTGGCTGTGGCTTGGTAAGAATGGAAACCTCGAGGGCAAGGCAAAGGCAGCCTGGAGACGCAACTTTGGAACACCGAGAGCCGCGGTGTCCAGTACTTCCCTGGGCTCCTCTTCTGTTCCAGCACCAGAGCGGCGCATAATTCCTTCCCCCTCGCGCCGGTCTCGCTGGCCTTTCGCCTTCTCAGGCTCCGGGGTTGTACCAAGGAGCTGTCTGCCTCCCTCCCGGGACCAAGGTTCAGGCTGCAACCGGACATGGGAACAAAGTGCCAGGCTGAGGGTGGGGGCAAGTAGGGGAGTAATCGGGAATAGGTTGGAGGAAAGGCTCCCGAAAAGCAACTCCCCCAAGGCGGCGTCTGGGCGCCCCCAGGTCCTGAGTAGGGCTCTGGGCGCCGAGCACGTTTTATTTATCCCCACAGAGGATGCTGGAGGACAAAAGAAATATTTGGACGTCAGAGCTGATTTATATTTTTGGAAGAGCTACGTTTCCTTTTCTAAGGAGAAGCGAGGGCGCCCCATATCCTGAGCTCAGCGGGGAGGACCGGAGGGGAGTTTTGATGCTCCAGGAAGTTCATCTCTCGAGGTGCTGCGAGCAGGGCCCGGTACCCTGCAGAGTTCGCTGCCCTAGGAGATATTTATTTATTTGGGGTGGATGGCTCAGGGAAGAGGAGACCAGCCAGACACTAAAAGAAAATTCTATCCGGGCTGGGTTTGGGACCTCCAGGGAGTCTTCCCGCCTGTGAACTCGAAGCAGGCCAGCTTCACCTCCCTGTCTGCGGGTGTCCCAGGCGCGGCCTTTCAACCTGGCGGATGCTTTTGACTGGTACATTCTGCAGCCCTAAGCTCCCACCCTCCCTCGTTCTGTGGAGGGCTAATCCCTCAAGTCCATGAACACTCCAGGGTTGGGCCCTGCCCCTTCACCAGCCTTGCCCCGCGCGCACGCTAGGCCCAGCCAACTTCCTCTCAGCCTGGGGAGGCAGGCAGAAGCAGTGGCCACAAGTCCTCCCAAGGCCTGGAGACGCACTGCACGGGGGCGCGGGCCCCGCATCCACCCGGGCCAGAGGCACAACCATGTGGGAGTAGGGGAAGGTATACTGAGCTCAAGCTGTCCTACTCCCAAGACTCAGCCCGGTTCCGTCGGTTTCCGTCTCATCAGGAGCGATTGCCCTCCCAGAAGCACAAGTGGACCCAAAATTAACGTGCCAAGGGGCACCAACACCTACACTTGCCTATGCCTTTTTTTTTTTTTTTCTCCCGAGACTGAGAGTGTGTGGTACGTGCTCCTTTACTTCTCCTTCGACACTGGGAGCCCACTCATTCCTACCCCCACGGGAGATGCACAGACTGTGTCTTTTCCAGCACTGTGTCATTTCTCTCCTTCCGGCAGGCATTAGAGCTGCCTTTTAGGAGGAATGGATTTTCCTGCCATGGAACCCTCTTCTCAGGCCCCCGGCCTCCTCACAAATACACGCAGAAGACTGGGCGATGTCTAAGGTAGGTGCCCCGTCTGGTACCTCCTTGCCCGAACCTGGGTGAGGGCCCGCGGGCAGCTGGGTGGCCGGCGGAGCACCCCAAAATTGTCGCAATCTAGGAAGTACAGAAATAGGAAAAGGTGAGGTTTCCCCATGGGGCTCTGGTAAATTGGACCCCTCTTCCTTCCTCGCCAAACCTCTCAGACCTGCCAAAGTGGGCGACCAAGTAATGCCCGCCAGGCGCAGGAGGTCGGGGGCTATAGCGGAATTCTCAGTCTATGAAAAAGAGCCCTGCCCGGGACCAGGCGTTTGAACAGCGGAAGCATCTATCCAAATAAACATTTAGAATTGGGTGGTTGATGTTCATACCCGGAGGTCTGGGAGTGTCTGGACCGAGGAAGGAGAACAGACGCCGAGGATATAGAATTCACAGTAACCCCTCCTCGCCAAGTTCCCCTCTCTCGCCCCCGCCTCGGAGCCTCTTCCTGCCCCCACTGGCCAGACTTTCTATCGCAAATTAAAGTTTCTAGAGGAGCTCTGTGGCACGCAAGCTCGTGGTCCTCCAGTGGTTTCCCCAAACACGTTGACACCCCCTAGACCTCAGCAGAGTCCCCAAGGTCCCCATGTAGCAAATGCTCGCGGGAATTGGAGAATCCATTACACACATTAACTTCGTATCACAACACAGGGTGAATAGAGTACTTTCAAACTGAATTGGGAAGAGGCTTTGTTCCAGCGGGGCTGGTCGAAGGAAGTGGGGAGAAGGAGAAGATGAAGTGCCCCAAGGAGGCGAGGTCTTAGACGCAGTAAACAGCTTTGGTGCGGATGCGTCTCCCGTGGGTTACTGACTTAGTCTAAGCCCTTTCATGTAAAACCCACGAAGCATGCTAAGAACACAAAATTTAAACCGCAATAATGAAGAGATTTCCTAGAATAAAACGCTGATTGCAGAACAAAATCGGAGAAATAAATCCAAGCTTCCCGAAGTTTATACTACTCTGTGCTGGAGCAGGGGCGGGGCTTTGGGGTTTGGAGCTAGCGGGGAACCTCCAGCGCAGACGGGGACAATCAGCAAAGTGGGGGTGGGGGATAGGGGAAGGACAGGGAGCCGGATTGGAGAGGGGATCCGCTACGCCGAGGCTATGTATTTCTGGTTAACCAAGGAGCGGATCGGCTGATCTATACTCATTTTAACGAGCCATACCTTTACTTCCCATAAGAAAAAAGAGATTAAGTTTTCGTCGTTTGTAAAGCAGTGAAAGTCAGTAGGGAAGATCTCACCACCAGAAGAAAGGACTCTGAAAAAGCGAAGAGCTCTGAGTAGGGATGCTTTATCTCTGTTTCAGAGATAAATACAACTTCCCTTTTAAGCCATGTGCTAAACAGAAATTCAGATATCCTGGCCAGGGATAAGAATTTGACATAATTTATTACCGCACACATTCTTACCCAGGAGGTTTGTATAAATTGGTAATTAAAACAAAGTTCAGAGAGGTTGTAATGCGATGTAGTGGAAGCAGAATGGGGGTGGGACCCCAGGCCTGCGGTATAGGTTAGCTTTGTTGCTTGCTCAGGTGTGACTTTCAGGGAATCACCTGGACTTTCTAAGCCTCAGTTTCCTTACCTCTAAAAGGGAGGATGATGATCATGTGATGGTGCCCTGTGCAGTCTATAAGGAACAAATGAAAAGATTTAGTCTTTGTAGACATGGGGGTATATGCCAGAGACACAATTTCCATAGGCAGAAGTGGGATCTCCAAGAAAGAGTTTTGGTGAGGAGCCTCTTCCTGCTCAGAAGGTCACCAACCTTTTTGTCTTTCTGGAGTGGAGGGGAATATTTAGATAGATGGGAGGGGGGTTCCAAGTCAGCTGACCTGTTCCTGACTGGGGCTTTCACAGCTCTCCAATGTCTATTGCCCTTCCAGGACTTGTCTGGCCTCCCATAAGAGTCATCAAACTACAAATGGTATTTGTTTCAAGTTTAGACAATTTGTATAAAATGGATACCACTGTCACTTGGATGGGGAAAGAAGACTTT
Organism: Anoura caudifer; assembly: GCA_004027475.1. Taxonomy (NCBI): domain Eukaryota; kingdom Metazoa; phylum Chordata; class Mammalia; order Chiroptera; family Phyllostomidae; genus Anoura; species Anoura caudifer. Next base: position 35,671 of record PVKU01005347.1, on the reverse strand, counting down.
AAAAATCCCTGATAATGTAACCAGCTGAATTGGTAGGAACTAACAATATGTAGAGTAGGGGTTTCTTTTAAGAGTATCTGTGGACCCCCTAATACTACAGGCAAAATGGAACTATTCTGGGGGTAGGCTCCAGAGCTCCCATAATATTCTCAAAAAGACTCATGGCCCCCAAACTGGGAACTACTGGTATAGAGTATTCCTAGCCCTGCCTGGATTTTAGGTCTCGTGCTATGTATTCTTCAGTCTCTGAGTCCTGAAACCTTTTCGGACCTGAGATCCAATATACACAGACTCCCCCAGGTGCAAAAAGTTAGAGCGGGTCTAGTGACAGTGACATTCACTTGCTGAATTTTCCCATAATCTATTGCCCACACCCCCATCTACAAATGAAATGATGGCCTTTCTTTCCATGCTTCTTAGCTAGGCCAATTCTCTTCCCAACACACACACACCCCCCAAAAAATGGAGCTCTTTTTAGATACTATCAGTCCTCACTCCACTTTCTATTTTATTTATGTTTTAGACACTTACAGCATCAATTTAGTGAACATGCTCTATTTACTTTGATATTTAGTTACTTACACTTAAATTATTGCATGCAAAATGACTAAAAGGGGATAAGAGAAAAATACTATGAAATAAATAAGGACCCATTGCCCCCACCCCCGCCAAAAAAAAAAAAAAAAAAACGCTCATTAGTCACTCAGAAATTCTTAGAAGTGGAAACCATGACAAACCCACTACCCTAACTCAATCAAAACATCCCAACCGGAAAAGGACAACTTATTTCTCTTTTCTGTTGGAAATGGGAGGTAAACTGAGTTCATTTGGGCTATGTTTTCTTAGCTGACTCTCGGCTACAATCAAGCCATTTTCGGACACATTCCCATGTAGGTACCAGGGGTGCTCTGGAGGAAGCTGTCGACGCCTGTTCAACTAATTTAGGTTTTCTTTGTCTAATTACTGTGGAGCTTAGGGAAAAGGAACCGGCTCAAGGCAGTAAACTGACACTCAGTCTCTGTGTGTGGTATCCAGTCAGGGTTTGATGGAAAAAGCCTGCTTCCACTCAACTTCAGGTCACTGTCTGGGGCCAGGCCCAGCCCAACCCCCAACCTTCCCCTCCAACCCTTCCCACTCCTCTGCTTCCACAGCCCCACCAGCACACTCAGCCAGGAGCAGTTCCCCAGGCACTCTGGGGGCACAGACTGCTAATGTCAGCCCCAAGAGGCCTGACTTGGTTCTGTTCCACCCAAGGCTCTTTGCTGCCCACCTTTCACAGGATCTCAGCACAATCTCCCCTCTCTTGCCCACCCCACCATTTCCCCAGGTTTCCCAGCACTTGATCCTTTCAGAGTAGACGCAGAGGTGTGCCCAGCGCTGCCTCCAGTTTTGGTCCTCTGGTCTGCAGCACCTCCCTTCTGGGCCTCCCCTACGCCCTGTCAGCTCCCTGGCCTCCTGCTCTCCACCTCCCACTTCCAGCCCCTGTTTCTGGTCAGACTACATTTCCTTGCACGTGCAATACAATAACTAACTGTCCAGCCTTACTGGAAGTAATTCCTCCTGAGGGCACAACGTCTCTCCCAGCCAAACTCTGACTGGGAGAGGAATTAGCCACATTGACTTGAAGTATTCTGCCACAAAAAGTAACTTTCCGATGTACGATTCTTTTGGTGGGCAACATTAAGTCTATAAATCTAGTGACAGTAACACGCCCCTTCAGGACTGAATATAAATACAAATATCTTACTTACCTCACTCAGCTCGGGCCTTCTTTTTGCATTTGTTATAAAATGTCAAGTGGAAAACGGAAAGGAAGTGGAAACAAATGCAAAATGAGTCCTATTCTTCGACCAGATTTCAGCTTCTCTAAAACGTGGTTTAGTTTCCTCTTAAACCCTTCTTCTCAAAGTTCAGCAAATGCCAATGATCACCGCAGGACATAACCCTGGGGCGCTAGCGCGCCCTAGCTTCTTACCCTCTACTAACAATTGTTATAAGGCCTGCAAGCCCTGTCAGAAAGAGAGGAGACCGGCACGTTACCTTTGGGCGTCTGCCCCTGAGTGCTGAGAGCTGCAATGTCTAAATGAAGTTGACAGATGGTGTCAGTGCGGGCACCCGGGGTAAGGCAGCTAGGGAGGCTCCGGGCGGCGGCGGCAGCACGGGCGGCAGCACCACTAGGCCCAGGATGGGCGAATAGCGGGAGCGGGAGCAGGAGGGGGAGAGGGAGGAGGAGGGGGTGGGGTGGAAGGAGGAGGAAGGAGAGGAGGGGTAGGTCCGTTCCACTAGGGTCAGTTGGTGTCTGGGAGAAGAGGCAGGGGCGCTGTAAGGGGCAAAGAGAAAGTTTTCATAAAGCTATAGGTGGTCAAGTTTTGCTTGGGGTGGGGGTCATCCTAGCAAAAAGGGGGTTAGCCTGCGATTTCTTCCTTTTACAGAGGGTGGGTGGGTGAGAGGGAAAGAGGCCGAGATAGGTATTAAAAGACCTAAGGGAACCCTGGAGAGCGAAGAAAGAGATAGGAAAGGGACCCTGCTGCCAGGTGGGGAGCGGGGGTGAGGTTGAGCGCCTAGGAGGAGCGTGTCCTCCTTGAGGCAACGGCGAGGAGGGGACAAGGCGGGGTAGGGGTGGAGGGAGGGAGGGCGGCGGGGGGAGCAGCGGGCAGGAGGAAGTCTGAGACACAGAGTGAGGAGCGCTTCTGAAAGAGACATCGGGCTCATCCCTCTGGTCCCGGCTGCAGTCCCGGACGCAATCTCCGCTCGCCCGCGCAGCTGCCGGACGCCCAGCAGCTTCGGCTCGGCTGCCCGGGAGGCCGTTTCCCAACGCAGGGGCTCCAGGGTCAGGGGAGTGATGTGCCGGGTGTTGCCTCCCTCCCGCCGCCGCCGCCGCCAGAAGCCACAGTTGAGCTGAGGGAGGAGACGCCAAAGCGCTGGCTCGGAGTGGCCACAGCTACAGCCCGGGTGGCGGGCAAGGGCACTCGCCGCGCTTCTGGGCCGACCCCGTTCGGGCGCCTCTGCTCCCGGCCCCGGGCCCGCCCCCGCGGCCCGGCCTCTCTCCAGAGTCCCAGATGACCACCGAGGGTGGGCCGCCGCCGCGCCCACCGCCGGCCCCGCTCCGCAGCGCATGCAGCCCGGCCCCCGGCGCGCTCCAGGCCGCCCTGATGAGTACGTCGTCCGCCGCCACCACCCTGGAGACCACCTCGTTGTCCTCATCGTCGTCTTCCTCCTCCTCCTGCGCCTCCTCCTCCTCTGCCTCCTCTTCCTCCTCCAATTCGGCCAGCGCCTCCTCGGCTGCCTGCAAGAGCGCTGGCGGCGCGGGCGCAGGGAACGGGGGCTCCAAGAAGGCGAGCTCCGGGCAGCGGCGGCCGGAGAAGCCCCCGTACTCGTACATCGCGCTCATCGTCATGGCCATCCAGAGCTCGCCTAGCAAGCGCCTGACGCTCAGCGAGATCTACCAGTTCCTGCAGGCGCGCTTCCCCTTCTTCCGCGGCGCTTACCAGGGCTGGAAGAACTCGGTGCGCCACAACCTCTCGCTCAACGAGTGCTTCATCAAGCTGCCCAAGGGTCTCGGGCGGCCCGGCAAGGGTCACTACTGGACTATCGACCCCGCGAGTGAGTTCATGTTTGAGGAAGGTTCTTTCCGCCGCCGGCCGCGCGGCTTCAGGCGGAAGTGCCAGGCACTCAAACCCATGTACCACCGCGTGGTAAGTGGCTTGGGCTTCGGGGCTTCTCTACTGCCCCAGAGTTTCGACTTCCAGGCACCCTCGTCGGCGCCGCTCGGTTGTCATGGGCAGGGCGGTTACGGCGGCCTCGACATGATGCCTGCGGGCTACGACGCCAGCGCAGGCACCCCGGGCCATGCACACCCGCATCACCACCACCACCACCACCACCACCACGTCCCGCACATGTCGCCCAACCCGGGCTCCACCTACATGGCCAGCTGTCCCGTGCCCGCCGGGCCTGGGGGTGTAGGCACGGCTGGGGGCGGCGGCGGCGGTGGAGATTACGGCCCGGACAGCAGCAGCAGCCCTGTGCCTTCTTCCCCTGCCCTGGCGAGCGCCATCGAGTGCCACTCTCCCTACACTAGCCCCGGGACGCACTGGAGCTCGCCCGGCGCCTCGCCTTACCTCAAGCAGCCTGCCACCCTGACGCCTAGCAGCAACCCCGCGGCCTCGGCAGGCCTACACTCCACCATGTCCTCGTACTCGCTGGAGCAGAGCTACCTGCACCAGAACGCCCGAGAGGAGCTGTCAGGTAAAGCACCAAGCCTGCTGGGGGCGTTGCCTCTAGGACTCCAGGTTCCACGGCTACTGCAAATTGCAACGGGTTGCCGCAGCCTGGGGGTCTGAAGGCACTGATAGGAGCTGATGCTGGGAAGGAGCTGCACCTTATTCATGCAGGGGAGAGAACTGGGGTCTTACCCTTTTCCCCATACCCTTGGCCTAGAGGTGGGCCTCTGGTATTTGCATTCCTAGAAAGATGGTGCAAAGTCGCCAGCTTAGGGTATCTGGGTGTCCCTATGGACTGGAGGTCTCAACTCTCAGGCCTGACTTAGCTTAGAGAGAAGGCATGTAGGCTTCAGGGGCGTTGGCCATAGAGTTCTGTTTCCTTTTGTCTTTTGTAAAGTTTGTTTTGCTGTATTTTTGCACAAAAGTAAATGTCAAAAAGACAAGTTCCATATGCTGGTGGTGTGGGTGGGGAGAGGTTGCAAGTGGGCAGATGTTGAGAGGAGGAGAAGTGAGGGAGGGACAGAGAGGAAAGCAGAGTGGGGTGCCAGGATCTTTCACAGGCTATTGAGTCTCCTGCCTCCCCACACAGTGCCCACCTGATGACACCTAAGTCTGTCTGTCTTAGGCCAGCAGGACCTGAGGTCTGTACTATGACTCCCTTAGAGAAATGCCTGCCCCTTGGACACCACTTGTGTTGCTGGTGTAAATTGCATTGGCCAAGGATAATGAAAATTTTTGACTTGCCAAACCAATCTATGGAAGGAGACAGGGTGGAGGAGAATTTCCAATATTTAACCAGATTTATCAAGAAAGTGGAGATAAACTCTCTTATATTTACCTCCTCTGGGGCACCCATGGCCACATATTAAAATCCGTTACGTCTTTACATCAAATCATGCTCACTTACATTGCCTTACCCCCATTAGAAAATGATTCGCAGGATAATGCATACATTATATGTTTGTGAATTGGTATACCACAAGAGCTTCAAGGGAGAAGGGAAGCCCAGAAATGGGCAAAAGATGTTGGTTCCCTGGATGGTGAAATTTCCCAAATGGGCTTTTTAAATGTGAGTCCCAAAGGTTAACTAAACAAAGACAGTCTCGGCAGGACCACACCGGAGAGGATTTTAGCCTGACTTGAGTCACTGAAAGAAGAGTCTTGTTCAATTTCACGGGAATTTCTACGAATAACCAGTAGAGACGACCCTCCTCTCATATACATTTTATCCCCGCGAACTGGCTGTCAGTCACCGCCCATCCCAGGCGGAGCCCACTGGTCCACTCGCCCGCCCACCAGTTGCTCTTCTGGCTCTGCAGGCAGTCCTCACGGTGCCCCCATCCCAGCAGGCCCTACTCAACCTGAACCCAGGCTCTAAAGTTTTGCAGCCGCAGCGAATGAGTGCCCTAAAATTACACACACACACACACACACACCAAAGAGACTTACGATCCTTCCGTGCGGCTGCCCTCTCCCCTCGCCCCACACCACACACTGGATGCACTCACAAGCCCCAGAAGTGCAGGGATCCGGAAACAGGGCTCTTTGTCTTGGAGAGAACATAGCAGGCAGGCTTCGGCAGTGGCGGCCTTCCCCAGGACCTTCTCACGACCTTTGGGCCTAGCCTGGGAACGACTAGGAGGCCGTGCTTTGGCCCAACCCTGAGGGGAGTGCTCTGCACCTTCCTCTCTGGTCCCATGGCTCCCGTATCTCTCAAATATTACGCCGTACCCCATGCCCTTGTTGGTATCTCTCAGGCAGACCGGGTGCAGGGCGCCCTTCAGGGCCTGGTTTGGAGTGTGCTGCCCTCCCGGACCAACGGTGTACTGGGAGTCCAGGGCCCAGCAAGGAGCGGGGAGGCTGTGGGCCGAGCAGCACCCTCACTCCCAGCGCTAGCGAGTGTGCACACACACATACACAGCATGAACCCCTCCATCAGCACACCCACGAGGTCCGCACCCTCCCACTAGGGACAGAGAGGCCAAGTCCCGCGTTCTCCGAGAAGCCCTGCGCCCTTCATTAAGTCCTGAGAGCCGTTCAAAAAAAAAAAAAAAAAGAGCTAGGGCTTTTATTATCCTTCGGGTCACTGAAAGCGCCGACTTTTTGAGCATTCCCTCGGGGTCCAGCTGGGCCAGCTACTTGGAGATCCAGAAATTGGCACTACGATGTACTGTAGTTTGCCGGCCGAGCGCAACTGTGTGCAGAACCACAAAGGCACATCGGAAACGCGTGGACCAGTTGCTGCTTTATGAGAGCATTGCAGTTCATGTGTGGCAACATTAGGTGTTATCAGCAATAAGCTTAGGTCCAGTCACCGACTACTTAGCAGCCTGGTCTCTTCGTTAGAGCTGGGATGCAGCCAGGCGGAGGCTAAGCGAGCAGGGCACCGCGCAGCAGGCGACAGGTATGGTTTTCACGCACTCAAAAACTGAGGCCCTGCACCAACGTGCAACTTTTGGTTCCCACACTACACAGATGATCAGATAGACTCAGGCCAACAGGCCTAACAGTCCGACACGGAGAGAGGTCCGGTTCCGGAGAAGGTCCCAGCGTTTGCCAAACACCCCTGCCGGATCGCTCATCGGGGCTTGCAGGAGCGGAGACAGCAAAGGGCGGGCTGGTGGGCACCCAGTTGCCGCCCAGCTCCGGCTCCCCTTAGGCCGAGGAGTGCACTGGGGAAGAGAGTTACGGGTCTTCTCCCTCCTCTCCGAGAGGCTCCCCACGCTGGCAGACGCCTGTTGCGCAGAAGGGTCTGCAGCTGAGCTCTTATCAAAGAACTCCCCAGAATCCTGGCTTTTCCAGAGGAAGCGCAAGACGTTCCGGACCTATGAAGACTGCGCTTTCTTTCTTGGCGCTTTCTTTAGCGCTGGGATTGTTTTCTGTACCCCGTTTAGGCACAGGAAATATCCCTGCTGTGGCCTGCTAATCTGACCGGGCCAGTTAGCTGGGAAACAAGATGCGAGGGAGACAGTGGTGTTTCTGGAGTGGGGAGCTTTGGCTCTGGAAGGAGCCCTGTGATGAGAAACCCGGAACAAGAGCCTGGGTCAAATTGTCCCGCTGTCCGGTGTCCCAGCTACTCCTGCGACTGAATTGTGATTGAATCGTCCCTCTGGTCCTCCAGGAGTAGTGGGAAGTTCAAGCCCGTGATAATATGGTTTAGAGTGGACGCCCGGTGTTTGTGGGTACATAAAACAAAACATAATGATTCCAGACCTATGACCTATAGTTTAAAACTTTGAAAAACTTCCAGAGTCGGTTTCCTCTACCAGTTCTATAGCAACAGACAAATCCCTTCTCATCCTGAGTCAAAATAAGGCACCAATTAAATTATTTAAAAAATAATAATACACTCCACCTCATCAGGACAAATTTGTTTCTGAAAAGAATTTTTATTTTCTTCTTTCAGTGGGGCTGCCTCGATACCAGCATCACTCTACTCCAGTGTGTGACAGAAAAGATTTCGTCCTCAACTTTAATGGCATTTCTTCCTTCCACCCCTCTGCGAGTGGGCCATATTATCACCACCACCATCACAATAGTGTATGTCAGGATATTAAGCCCTGTGTCATGTGAATGGAGGGAGGGAAGCCATGCCAGGGCCACTTTCTCCGTGGGGGTGAGGCAGAATGAACTGACATAGAATCACATGAAGTGCACCCTGTAGCAGTCAGTAGCACATCAGTCACTTAGAATCCCCAGGCCAGCATTTTTCACTGACACTTGTCTACCATTGGTAGAAGGACAGGCCCTGGCATGGTCGTGCCCTAAATATGTACAGGAACCAATGAAGGGAAGAGCTAATTGAGAACTTAACTTCTTAGCAGAAATGGTAAAGTTACCACATGAAAAACGTAAACATATAACTCTGGGATCTTCATTGCCTTCAGTAATCAGGGTCTGAAAAATGCAGACAAGTTGTTTGTGTGTTTTTCTTTGTCTATGAAAATGTATATGCTTTTCAAAAAGGCAGTGCTAAACACAAGATTTGAAGAAAGCCGCACCTTGTTGCCCAGCTAAGGAGAGAATTCTGTTTCTCCAAACACTACGTTTGGATACAGGTGCCAAAGAATATTATTAAGAAAGTATTTAGAAACAATGTGTCTAGTTGGAGAATGTGGTTTTCAGTATTGTGACAATACAATTATTTTTACCAGATTATTTTTTACCACCATATTTTAAAGATATTTTTATTATCTCATGTATACTCACACTTTGCTTGTATTTTAAAAGGAGGATATATTTGCACTTATATATACTTTTACAGTTTGCCAAACTATTTTGATGTAAAATTTTTTCAATAAAATGTATATAACAAATAGTCGTTTTAAAGGGACCTGTTTTCTCTGCAGTATTCTGAAATCTCCAGGTTGTCCTCACCACCCAGCCAATGCAGCTCTACACATCCCCCCCCCCCCAAGTTGTATCATTGACACGGTGTGGGGTCTGTGCTGTGAGTAACACAGGGCAGCTTCTGATTGTGGGCCTTCTTAGAAGAAAAAGAGAAGAAGGAACATTTTCTGTCATTCCTTTCTTTCCTTCACCCTAGCTCTTTCTGGCTAAACAAAAACCAGAAGGTGAAAGGAACTTAAAAGAAAACCAGGCAAGATAATGAAAGGCAAGATTTTGTTTCATTTGAAGACATGAATTGCCCTTTTTGCTCTCTTTCTTGAGCTCAAGGAGAGTTTTCCTTTTGCTCTTTCCTCTAACCCACCAGCTTAGAGTGACAGGCCAGGCTGAGTAGCCAGTGAGGATTAGGTGCCAAAAAACAATACCTGCTTCCCCTTTGCAAGACCAAAGTTTGTATGGATGCTGATCCCTTCCATACAAAGGTGATGTGGGCAGGGGTGGAGGGAAGGCTGTGGGAGCCGCAGTGGGCAGTCTCTAGCATTCATCCTGGTTTCTTTACCTTTCTTGGAGAGTAACGGAACCTGGCCCTCACAAGACATTCTGTGCCTGCTCCCTGTCCCCACCCTCTAATTCAGAGCCTGGCTTGCCCTGCTTAGCTTTAGCACCTTCTAACCCCCACACTTCTCTTCTCTGTTCCCTATACTCCCTCCTTCCTTTTCACAAGGGATTTGATGCTTTCCCTCAGGGATCCCTTTACAGTCCTGGATCTTTTCTTGATCAGGCTCCTGAGATTTCCCAGTCATGAATGCTACAGCAAAGGCTGGTGAAGCTATGAATAACAAAGAGAGAGCATAGGCCCACTAGGCAGGAGGACTCAGCCCACCCTTGTCTGACCAGCACTTCAAACTCAAGGGCAGCAGTGGCAACCTAGATCTCAGGCGTAGAGGTTCTCTCCCAAAATCATACTTTGGTTTTCTTCTCCAGCTCTGGGCTGGGTTTTTGTTTTGTTTTTGCTTTCGTTTTTGAAAACTCTCTTTTGTTACTCGTTCTCTGAAAGGTCTTTCTCCCAACCAATTACGGGGTACTAATACCACTGAGTAGATATCTCACACACAGGTTTTTATATTCCAAGTGAATTTCTGTCCAAAGACATCACCCTCCTCAAACCTCTTGTCTTCAAAAGTCTTCACTATCTTCCCAATCCTTATGCTTTCTTTCTGTTTTTCCCAAAATGAAGCAGTGACTTAAAGTTTTTCGTGTCTCCATTATCATATTTGCAGTTAAATAGGGTTTTCGTTTTTTGTTTTTTTTCCTTCTCTCTTTTTATACTGAGCTACCCGAGGCCTGCTATAAATTATGAAGTCAGTTTCAGAGTTTGCTCCGACCACAGTGCTGTGTTTACATTCCTCCCGAGGCTGCCGGCATGGTCGTAATTTATATCCTAAACACTTGAACGTAACTTGTTTATACAAAGAATGACAGGACCTCAAAGACAAAAAACGCTACGTCTCTGAGTGATCACATTGGAAAAGCCAGCGCGCCCCCTATTGGTACGAAGAAGCACACTGCTCTAACCACCCCCACCTCCGGCAGCTGTGATTCATGGTTCTTTCAAGATGCACGAGACTCATTTTGTGTTGTTTCCATATCGCTATGACGTGGGGAATATTGATCCTATTTACAGATCTTCACTAGGTTATTGTTATCAGGAGTTCAACCCATGTTTTCTAATTTCCGTTTATTTTCATACGTTTTCCCCAACATCACATATAAGAACTTTGCATCTGACATTGCAGACACAGGCTTAATAAAGGCGATCTTCACTCTGAAGCAGGAATTCTCAAACTTGAATGTGTATCACAATCATTTGGAGGGCTTGTTAAACACACACTGCAGGACCCAACCCTAGTTTCTGATTCAGTCCATATGGGGAAGAGCTCAGGAGCTAGTGTTCCTAATATTTAAGTTCCTGGTGATGCTGATGTTGGCCCAGGGACCACACTTTTAAAACCACAGGTCTAGAAAGGCAGTTGGAATTACAAACATTTTCACGTTCAGGTGAGTGGGTTTTATGGCTTATCTATTAATTAGTTAGGCAATGTAAAACAATTTCCAAAAATATCATGCCCACCCAAATACCTCTGAGATTAATTACTGGCCCTTGAGGAAACACAAGGACAAATGTTGAGCCCAATACCTGTAAACAGAACCTCTCTTTTTGTTCAAAACAATGAAGCTCCTTATTTTGTTCTATTAAACTCTGCAAAGAAGAGTCAGGTGGAATCACTGAAGTCTGCCTGCCTCAGCTGAGCAGTAAGTCTAGGTACTTATACACAGCAGTAGTGTCAGAATTCTCCAGACAAAGGACGTGGTGATTGCAACAGGTGGAGCAAAAATAAAATTCCTTTATTGGTTATAAAATCTTTTGAGGATAGAACAGAAAGAAGGCAAAGAAAGGGGCTGCAGTCTCAGTGTACACAAATAATGATCCCTAGATACAAATGGGTGAGGCAGAACCAAGGGAGGGGAAACAGAGGGAAGAGAGATACAGAGGGAGAGATATGGTGATGGAGGGAAAGAAAGCAGGAGCAAGGAGAGACAGAAGGGAAGAGAGTGAGGAAGAGAAGGACAGACAACAAAGAAAGAGAGGAGGAAGGGAGAGAGGAAATGAGGGGGGAGAGAAAGGGAAGGAGGGTTGGAAGAATAGAGAGAGGGGAAGAGAAATTGGGGTAGAAAGAGAATGGAGGGAGAGAGACAGAGAGAGAGGTCTAGAAAGAAGAAATCTAAAAAATATCTCGAGTTCCATTCCGAAGTTAGCAAAGCAGTCTTTGAAGCTGGACTGCTGTCCTCTGAGGCCACAGTTATATCTTCAAGTCTCCAATGCCAGGCACTAGCTGAAAGGCTCACATACTTTTGTTTTACTTGGCATCTGCTTGGATTCTGGGGAAGTAAGAGAATTCTCTAGTCGCGCATGCTCAAACTTTCTAAACTGCTCCAGCCACTTCTAGATAATTTAGGGAGGATCATCTTGACATTTTAGAAAGTGGAAGTCTGACTTGGGGGAAAATCTTCAGGCCTATAGTATATGCCACTGTACTGTAACAAATACAATGAGTACCGCCTTCCTGAAAGAAAAAACTCTCTTGTTGATGCATCTACACCTAATTACTGTGCATCAAGGTGATTAATTCAAGACAGACACCAACTTATTTAGGATGGAAATATATTTTAATATATTTTATCGGAATGGAAAGACATTTTACCCAACCTGCCTCTATGAAATGCTATCTGAGCAAGGGAAAACGCCACAGGCTAGACATTGGCCAGGGAGAGCCACAGCACACAGTCACCAAGATCATTTAGGAAAAAATAAAAGTCTTGGAGTTCAGAGTGCCTTGAGTCCACAACAATCCAACTAATGAATATTCAGCTCTCCACTCCCAATGGGCTCTGTCCATCCCAGGACTGAATCACCAGTCCTCTTAGCATAAGTCCGTGCAAGAGACAGAGGAAGTCTGAGGAGCAGCTGGGAGACAAGTGCCTTCCAGAAGGGCTCCATCCTGCCTTCCAGTCTGGGAGCTGCTGTCTCACAGATAAAAAATTCCCAAGGGGCCTTGGCCATAGCTGGGCAGAGACTCTGTTCTTCAGACAGTGCCATGTCACCTCCCAGAACTTTGAATTTAATTGAGTCTGGGCCCCATGATATGTGGAATGGATGACCTCCTTCTTCTCTCCCCTGGTAATTATTGGGGGGCATTTCACCCCCCACTCCCCAAAGTAAGCCCTCATCTATGGAGAAAGTTTATCTGCCCCCAATCTCTTCATTAAGGGCTCTAGCTACTGTCATTTGCACTTTATCCAGGATCTCCCCACTCCCATTTCCTAAGCATTTCCCCATGGTGTCTTTTCTATGGCCTGTGAAGTCATTATTGTCACACTTACATTGTTTCATCATGGAAGAGATGGAAGCGAGGCCCAGGAAAGCTCCTGGCATAGAGCTCACAAGGTAGCCCGTGAACGCCCCCGTGATTGAGTAATCTGGAGGCTAGATTTTGTTTCCTTCAGCTAGAAAACACTCTAGAGCCAGCATGTAGGTAAGCCCAGCCATAGCCAACCTCCTTTCCGGTAAAGCCTGTGAGGTTCTTCTCCACAGTCCCCTGTGGGAGGCCGTGTTGCTCCTGAAGCTGCATCAGACACAGGCCCTGCATCCAGATTCACACCTTCCAAAGAGAAGAAAGATCAGGGGAAGGCTGTTTCCCTTGTGAGTTTGGGAAGACTTGTGTGATCCCTAATGTATTATGAATGTTGAGAAGCAGCTCACTATTGGGTTCCTGATGCATCAGGCTTTATGCAAAATTGCATGCAAGACCTGTCAGTTTTTCAAATAGTCTTATGAGGTTCATATTGCTAAATCTATTTCCTAGATGAGTGGACTTGTTTACCACTAGACAGGTAGTAACTGAGGGGGCTGAAACCCCAACCTGAATCCATTGGACTCCACCTATCTGGATTGGGAAGTTAGGAGAGGACCCGGTGGTAGCCAAAATAGGAGAGGCATTGCTGAAAGGGTAGGCATCCCCATTGTGCCAGGGCACCCACGACAGCCACCCTGATAAATTATGAGATGCACATGGCATGTATCAGGCCATGTCTCCAGGAAGCACATAAACCACCCAAAGCACAGCTCACGCCATTGAAACTTCCCACAGGCCTGAAGGAGACCCAGTTGGCCAGTCCCCAGCCCCCAGAGAGGGCAGGGTCCAGCACTTGCTAGGACTGCAGTTTTCCTGAGGGGCTGTGTGCATCTGGAGCCCAGACACTCTCCCAATCTGGTGCTCCTGGATGATCCTACAGGACTCTGTTTCTCAGACCAGGTAGAGACTGAGTCACTAAAGGATTTTAGGATTTTAGTTTGGAAAACAAGATTATCAAAGGGAGAAAGAGAGAGAGAGACCACAATTCTATTAACAATTACATGCAGAACAAGTTTGAAATTACAACTTTCATTTTTCTTCCTCAACTTCAGTGCTGACATTAGATGCGGCTTTTCAGAATTTCCAAGGAGGCTTTGTTCTCATGGAACCAGCAACTGAGGGGAGAAATGGAAGGTTTGGTTCTGGGACTTCTATTTCCTTTACTATCAAAGTCCAGGTGAAATGTTAATTCTAAGTGAGCTATTAAGGCAGAACAGAGCATGAAGAGGCTTTTTAGAAGAACTTAGGGTGCAAGGATGGTCTCTGAGAAATAAGCATTAAAAATATGAAAGCAAGTGTGCCCCAGTTAAAAAGAACTGATAAGAGAAATTGAATTCCTCAATGCCACCCCAGCTTTTATTTTAGATCATGGAGATCACAGCCCTCCCCGGACTGTGGCTGGAAGACCACCCTGTGTTCTTGAGTCTACAGTTTTTAAATGTAGCCCCTGAATCTCAGTGCAGATGCTCAGCACGGGGCAGCGACGGCCTTTGTTGTCCTGTCTTCCTGCCAGTCCTCTTCCTAGCAGAACAGCCTCTGTCACTGCCTTGTTTGATATTTTCAAATCCGGCCTAAGGCAGATGATGGGGCCACAGGAGGAGAATCCTTCAGGGTGTCTTGTTTGGTTTGGAAATGTTTAAATGTCTGCTGCATTTCCTCCAAGAGGGGAAAAGTCAGGGCCTGTGGGAGAGCCTTGCACTCTGGCCACAGCTCTGCAGGGACCCCAGTTCCTCTAGCCAGGCCCTGGGACTGATCCCCAGACCACACCCACCTTCAGTACCATGAGAAACTCAAGACCAACCCAGACATGACCCACAACCCATTTACAGTCAAGTGACTCAGGTTGTTACTCTTTTTAAGCCAATGTAGCAATTGTCTATGATTACAGAAACCTTCTCAACTCCTGGAAAAATGTCAGCTCATTATTAACCTTCACTGTTGGACACATGTTTCCCATAGATTTAAGTGCTAGTGGTCACCACAGATGAACATAGCTTTTTAAAATGAAGAGTGTGTAATTATGACATAATCTCTTCCGCTTGTGATATATGAAGCAGTAAATGACTACAAAGATTGATTAAATTCTTCAGCTTCCCTTTGTCATGCAAGCACCCCCCAAAGCTGTTCAACTTCTCTGCTCTCCAAAGGCAGCAGTGACCCTGACCACTTCACAGCCTGTGGCCAGGTGTACTTATAACAAAATGCACACCTCTCCTTGGGGTCCCAGGCACCTGATATTAGTGGATCTGTGACTTATATAATGCCCACCTTTGGGGCACAGCCAGCTTGACAAAGGAACATGGGAAAGCAGGATATAATACATATTAATTGATATGGAGTAGGCTTTGCTAAGTCAAAATATTGATTGATGCAAGAGCTGTGGTAGGCGTAGATTTAATTGTGTAAACACTCAGCTCACCATCGCAGCTCCCTGCAGCAGGCACACACCTGCCTTCCTGGGGAAAAGCAAGCCCAGTTTTACATGTTGTCAATAGTTTTTTTGTCTGCCCCTGACAGGTTAAAAAATGAAACACTTTTCCCTCTGCACCTCTCCATATGAGATGAAATCCAATCATTTTGTGTTTCTCTGTGCCAGCAGTTGACATGGACTCTGGTTGATCATCCAGGTATATAGATTTGCCCTTGATGGACAATTCAGAGGCTCTGCATTGAGGTTGTTGCAGATATTATAACTTTAATCTCTCTTGTTCAAGTCTTAGCAAAAGCTAGTTTTAAAAAAATAACATTTATAAAAGATTACACAAAGATATGCAGTCCACGTATTCTACATTCCATTGTTAGCTCACCAGCCTACCAGAGAGCTAACAACTTGGGAAAGAATTTTTCACACATAGAGAGCTACCCTTTGTGTCATATTTGGGCATTAGCCTGAAGCCCACATTGGGGGTCCTTACAGAGAACAACTATTTGACTCTCACTAGCACATTTATTAGAGAAGGGTTGTTAAGAATATATCCTGTTTCACTGTGCCATCCTATAGCACTGATTTAAGCACTGGTTGTAACCAAGGACTACAAATAACACCTAGAGATGATCACATCTCACTCTAAGTTCTGGCCACAAAGAAATTTGTGAACACAGCCCCACCTCGAGCCCCACCTCTATAACTTTAGAACTCCATTTGATACATCTTTTTGCATTCTAGCCCTATGCATCTTCCCTCAACCCTGACTTTTCTCTTCTGTTAATACAGGATTGGGCAAAAGTAGGTTTACAGTTGTGAGTATGTGAAACACAGTTTATTCTTGTATTATTATTTATTAATTATTGTATTATTTTCCATATGATCAACTTTAAACTAACTTTGCCCACCCTGTATAAGTCTGAAAATTGCCTCAACCTTTTTCCTTGTTTTTTCCCTCCATATCTTGGAAAGCTTCTGGTTTAATTTTTTTATATGTTATTTTATGTTTTAAATTTTATTATATATTTTTAATGATCACGTGCACATCACAGACATGCAGTAGGTCCATCAGTATAGCAAATGAAAGCTAAGTCTCCTTCCTGCACTGCCCTCTCCCCAGCAAAAGTGATCATTGTCTTCATTCTCTTTGTATCTCCCAGAGACAGCATACACACAAACAAGCATATACATAGAAATAAATTTTCTTTTAAGATTTAATTAATTTATTTTTACAGAGAGTGGAGAAGAGGAAGATAGGGAAGGAAATGGCAATGTGAGAGAAACATCGATCTGTTGCTTCTTGCTCCCATCCTGACCGCAGACCAGCCCCTGTAACCCAAGCATATGCCCTGATGTGGGATTGAACCAGAGACCTTTTGCCTTGTGGGACAATGTCCAACCAACTGAGACACACTGGTCAGGGTAGAATTTAACTTCTTTATTATAATTTTGATATGTACTAAAACTAAATAAAAATTTCTCCAGGTGATTATTTCCATTTTATTCTTCTGAACTTACTTATGAGTACTTAGAAGTCTTGCTGAAAAGAGCTATGAATTTTCTTAAAAACACACATATGCACACACAAATTATGTTTTAGTGGATAGAAACTAATAATTTTTTTCTGCCTGTACTGTTACCGAACAAAATTCAAAATCTGGAAAGAAAGGAAAGGAGCATGAAGCAAAGGAATTTTAACAGCCTTTGTAGCCTACCACAATGGAAGGCAGATCAAAAAGCAATTCCACATATCTCTGAAAGCTAGGCTAGGTCTCCAGCACTAGCAGAGGAACTACAAGGACATTAGCAGCCCAGTGTGTTCCCTCAGGCTGCTGGCCTCTCAGCCTCAAGAATGCCACTAAAATAGAGTCCTGATCTGTATAGCTATGTAGCTGCTGTGTCCATGTGGTCAAAGGGTAATTCATTGTGGGAAGGAAACCTCAAGTCAGATTTTGGAGCTTCAAACACAATCTTGTGATTTTTTTATGAGAATCAAAAAAAATAAATACACTTTATTTATCTGTAGATACAGAAACCATTGAACTGCATTGCAAAATGACAATTTCAAGAAACTATGGGAGGATACAATGACAAGTACTGGGCCTGGGCTCTGTCATCACGTTATCATTCAGGTGAGCTCAGGTAACCTTTTCAGAAAGCAATAAATCTGTCCAGGTTTAAGGAAAGATGAACTCCATGGAGTTCTTCTTGTCTGGGTAGCCAAATAGCCAAGGTTGACTGCCTAAACCCAGAGATAGGACAGCGTTGTTCTGACTATTATCTTTAATCTAAAACAGATCCTTCCGTGTAGGAGCTGACAGGCAGTGCATAGGGTGCAGTAATGAGAAGAACAAAAGCACCTACAGTATAGCAGCCAGTTCACATATATTACCTTATTTAGTACTCAGTCAGCCTTAGGAGTTAGTTCTTCCATTATTTTAATGAAAGGGCAAGAGGCTAGGACTAATGAAGGGACTCAACCCGAGGCAAAAGGGCAGGTTAGTAAAGACACAGGATAAGAAAACAGGCCCTCCACTTTGAAAGTGTGCCTTTTGCCCTTCAGGGGTCCAGAGAGGGAACACAGTTTTCCTGACTTACCAGTCCCTTTTGAGATCTTTGAAGACAAAATCTGAACCATTCTGTCAAAATCAAAAGATCTCAGAGGGTCTACAGCATGGTTCTCAACCGGGGCAATTTTGCCCCCCATAGGACAGTTGGCAATCTTTGGAGACAGTTTTGGCTGTCACACTGCAGGGGAGGATGGTTGCTACTGGCACCCAGTAGATGGATTCCAGAATACCGGAAAACATCTTAACAGTGCACAGGACAGCCCCACAACAGGAATTAGTTGCCCAAATATCGTACAGTTTACAGAGGGTAAGAAACTCTGGGATATTGGCATAAAGAAGTCAAACTTTTAACACTTTTTAAGAAGTGTTATAGATCTTTAAAAAGAACATGCTTCTCTGTAATCACTTTGTATCCCCCAAATTAAATTCTCTGACTCTTTTGGTGACTGATTTACCCCTGTTAGCTGCTATCATGGGAGAACTTACTGCCCAAATAAGTGTATTCTCAATACAATCGACCTAAAGAAACATTCCTTGTTTTGCTACAGATCTCCACCACAAGATGAAGGAGAAACTTCACATGAATATGGATACCATCAGCCAGGGCTGGCACTGCACAGCAAGGGGGAGGATGGGATACATAACAAGACAGCAGGGCACTTCTTGTGCATGAAGCATCTTGACTTTGAAAACATCTAATAAATGATAGCAATTGTTAGGGAGTCTTAATAAATGATTTTCCCAGAGTTCCCTGAGTTTATCATGGATTTTAACATCACTACTTGATGGCAGATAGTTTATCAAAATTCCACATCTATCTCAGACACAGATGTAGTTCGGGCTGGACAAATCCCAGAGGACTCAAGAGGAGTCCCAGCACAGTGACCGCTCATCCTCCCCCGGATGAAAAAGGAGATGTTTGTGACATGGCTGCTTCCCCGTCTTTACTCCAGGGCATTCTTACATCTGGCAATACTAGAAACCACAAGTCAAACACAGAATAACTCAAGTAGCTAACAAAGAAATGAACAAGAAAGCCTCTGGCCATCTAAATTGCTATCATTTCATTTCTCTTCTTGCTTTTTCAATTCTAGAATTTTCACGGATACTTAGAAGTACCATTTGACTAAGAAGAATATGTACATATTAATTATTAAACCTACAACAGGTTCCTCAAAAGCTACTGTTTTTATTCATTGCTGTAAAAACATTTTTGAAACAAAATTAATTAAACTTTGAAAAAAAAGAAAACAAATTACCTATAATATCACCCTTTCAGGAATTTAAACAACAAACACAGAAGGAGTCGGAAGGGCATAGTAAGCCTGCAAACTGGAGCAGGCATGACCTAGCAGAAGCCCTCAGCTGTGATCAGTGTGGACCTATAGGGTATGTTGATTTTCAAAAATCCAGATTATTATGTAAAATCACCCAATTTTTAAATATCGCCTAATACTTTTTAAAGCACTGTGACAGCTAAATAAAATATCTACAGGTTAAATTCAAATGACAACCCATTGGTTGAAAACATTTGATATATAATTTTGCACCCCAAATATTTCTGGGGTGAACAGAAGAAGTTGGTATGAGTTTATATATTTTCATAATTTTATAATCAGAACATATTAGAAGAAATAGTCTTGATAATATTAATGGGTATTAGGCCTCCTTTAACTTAGTAAAAGGCTATTAAAATAATGTAACTAAAAGAAAGATACTGGTGAAACTCCTTACTATATATTTTTATCAAAAAATACGTGTCTTTATCCACCATAGTTGCATGTAATTTAGAACTCAACTTTACCAAGATAAATCTATGGCAATATAGATGTAAGTCAATTGAGGATAAAATTGAGAAGATTCTTGGACAAGCAATGACATCACCACAATACCATAGGGCCAAGGCCACTGGTGCCAACATAGCTGGAAAGAACACTTTTGAAGAGTTAATAAATTCTTAAGAATAAGGAAAATTTGCCTGTTTAATGCTCAAACCAAAGGAATTAAGTTGTAGCCCATATCATAAGTGAATATAACTGTGGAGTGTTGTACACCCTCTTCTGCAAAGAGATTTCTGTCTTCACGGTAAGGGGGAAAGTTTTGCCATTTCAAGCACAGATATCAGAGGGTATCTGCTATAAATTGGAGTTGTGAGTTTATTTAATCATAAGTCAAGGACTAATGTTTACCTATTCATTACTGTTTGAGTATCCTAGATCCTGGAAATACAGAGATAAAATTACCATGGTCCCCACCTGCACAGAGTACCTGGACTGGTGGAGAATATATAAAAATAAAGATAAGTGTCCAAATGCCTATATAATCATAAAAAAGTGATGAGTGCAATACAGATGTTAATTGGCCTATGGAAAGGGCCTTGGGTCTTGTCTGGCATTAGCAATCTGAAAATACGTGGGGAAAAGAAAATCAAGACAATCATTTATCAGGGCTATGATTTATACCCAATTCACAGCCTAGAATGCTTTCTTGAAGCAGCTAAAGACATTAAGGTTCCTTATAGAGAAAACCTTAAAAGTATGAAGGTGACAGTATTATAGCGATATTTAGATATTGTAAAGCAAGTATATTGTTTGAAAGGAGTAACCCATTACTATATAGAGACAGAGTTAGGATGTCCTAATCAGATCAAATCAAGAAAAATCATTTCTCATAGCAATGACCTTGCGCATTGTGGGTGAGGAGGCTGAGTTACTCTTACCCCTAGCCTTAGCAAACCCAAACATAGACTGGTATTTAATAATAGACTGCCAGTTCCTTAGAGGAGACTGTGGATTTCATCTCCCACCTTCAGGATGAGAAAATCTCCATCCAACCCCCAGACAATTTATTAAGTACCTACTCTTCTGAGGCAATTTTATCTTGAGCTTATGATCTACCATTACCAAAAATGATTTGCTATTGAGGATACCTAGACAACCGTGACTGTAAAACAAGAGCATCACCAAATAAAGACTTATTTTCGTTTCCTGCTGTGCAAGTTTTGAGTAAGTAATTGTCCATACAGTGCTATCGAGTATGAGACCAGCAAAATGTCCTAAGGTTAACCCTGTCATGTGAAGGACTAAAATGCAAAATTCTTTCTGTAATTTCCTTTCATCTTCTTTATGAATAGAGGTGAGAATCAGGCTGTGTGGTTTTCATAAGCAACACAGATCTTTTTCTTTTTCTTCCCAAAGTCATTTTATTTAGATTCCAATCAAACCAAAACAGAGAGAAGTGATCGCAAGGTAATCCATCCACTCATGAACTGGGAACCCCAAGTCTTTGGCTCCAGCATCAGGGCAGCAAACAGGGCCAGGGTCCAGGGTCGAGGCCCCTTGGACCACCTTGGCCCCCAGGCCCACCAGCCTAGTGCTCAGCACTAGCTGGGGCCCTCCTCTCTGAAGCAGAGAAAAACCCACGACAAACCCAGGAAAGGAAAGCGAGACCAAGGAGACCATGCAAGAGCGGAGCTGTCTCCCTGAAGTAGTATGGGTGCCAGGAGGGAAGTGAGAGCCTGCACAGTCTGTCTGGGCCTGGTGAGGCAAAATCTGTAAGTTTATTCCTCATGGCCAGTAGAATCATCCTTGTCCTCCCCAAAGCAGCTGTCAGCTTCGACCTCAGCCTCATCATGCTTATATAACAGTCACCGGACCAGGTCCGTGGTCTTAAGGCTGCACTAGGCCAGTGTGATGTGCAGCTTCCTGCCCCGCTTTGCCCCCACTTTGGTGCCCAGGACTTGCTTCCAGACTGTGTCTGTGTACCCAGTCCCGGCCTGTGCTCTTTCCACTTCTTGTATATCATGGAAGCATCCAGTTTCATGGACCTTAAACAATGTTTCTTACCTCAGTTGTTTTATTGTCAACAGCAATATGGTTCTAGCAAAGATGCCAGGAAGCATGCAAGTTACTGCTTCTTGAGATGGACAGTCCAATGAACCGAGCTGTGAGCAGGCAGCCGTCAGTACCTGTAAGGCACTGACGGCTGCCTGCACTGATCCCCACGATGTTTTCAACATCCACAGAGTGCAAGTCCCTTCCGTAAAGCTGAGTGGAGGGTGCATCTGTGGTGGGAAAACATGGGAGTTCAAGACCAAAGACTTGGCTGTTTCTATTTCCTCATCAGCACAGTGGGAATGAAACAGGCTGTGGTGAAGATTAAATAAGAGAATTTGGTAAAAGATAATTTACTCTGCTAATTCAGTTAATTCCTAGTAACTTCTCAATAAATTTAGTCACAATTATGATTTCCTGCTTGCCATTCACTGGCTGCTTCCCTCTGGGCCTTTCCTGATCAATAGCAAAGAAGATAGTGGCCCAAGTGATCTCTAAATTTCTTCCTGGCTCTGAAACTCTGTAACCAAGGACATATTTCAAGGGCTTTCAGAACAGAAATCTCTTTAGAAATTATAGGATCCCAAGTAAGGGTTTCAAGTTCCAGAATAACATGCACAAATGTGATTCAAAAAACCCTATTTGATGCCAAAATTTTGTACAACCCCCATATTTATGTGGAATCATAAGTAGCTAGGCTGATGCAGGTGGTAGAAAGCATCTATTTTCACCTGGCAAGAAAAAATGAGTAATTTGCAAGTTGTCACATTAAAAATTTTTATCTCTATATGTGCTAGATACCATAGTAGGTGTTTTATATGCATTTTCTCTAATTTTCCAAATAACTCAGTCAGGCAGATTTTATGGGTAAGAAAATATAAGGCTCAGAATGGGCTAGTAACTTGCCTGAGGTCACAGAGCTATTATTTCCATGCTCAGTGGTGCAGCCTGGAATTGCCACCAAGCCCATGAAGCTTCAAAGCCCACTCTCTTTTCATCATGTTATGTGCTCCAAGTGTTTGTTGATTGTTCTTACAGCAGGAAGTTTTATTAATGTGAATGAAGCAACAATACGCTGACCACTTTCATCAGCCTATCCCAGGGAACTCACATGAGTGAGGGGTCAAGCAGTGCACAAGCTCACCAGGCCTGCTCAGACCAGGTCACAGAGAGGCAGCCAGGGGTCAGCAGGGATACACAGTTTTTCAGGGAGTCATTACCCATAGTGGTAAACAGGAAAGCCATTGATGATGACTGTACAGTAAGAAAAAGCAACTCTCAGATTTCTACTGCATGTGGCTTTTCATGGTTGAAAAAACCAAGCCTGCCAGTGTCATCCACCACCAAAGAGAAAGGAGCCCTGAGGCCTTGGAAGATGGGCCACCCGTGAGAAGTCTAATCAGGATCAGGCTTCCCAGCACTGGGGAGGATGGGGTGTACCAAGATGAGACAGTCACCACCGTGAAATGCCTTCCAAACCTCCGCTTTAAGCAGAAGCCCAAGTAAATCACTCTAGCAGGGAGAGGGCTGTTTAGTGGCATTCAACCCAGGTCCTTCCCCTGCAGCACTCAGGGGACCTCTACATAAGGTATGAAGCTTGGTGTCTTTTCCTTTTTACTCAAAAATCCGGCTTTCCTTCCCAAATGCCTAGCCTCCTGCTGCTCTATTCCTCATCCTCCCAGCCCAGAGACTTATACAAACACCTAAACAACCATTACAGAGCACTAATTCTGTAGCTGACACTGCTTCCACCCAGAGGCAGGTATATCAGCTGGTTTTTAGAGATGAACTAACAGAGGCTCACTGTAGTAACTAAGCTGCTCATAGCCATAGAGCAAGTAAGTGGTGGGATTGGGCTTCCAGGCCATGGCTGTGGGACACATTCCACTGTATCACCTTTATAACAAGGGAAAATAGATGTAGACAACAGCTAAACAATAAAAAAGGACAATCCAGAAGCAAGTATGCCCAGAACTTGGCCTAGTGCTTCTCTGAAATTCCCGTGAAATTGAGCATCTAGTACTAGTCAGAATTTGGGGAAGAGGGTGGCAGTGTGGCCATTTGAAGGGTTTGCTTTTAAGAAAAAGAACATTCCTCTTGCTCTATGCTCTCTCTTATCCCTATAGGTACTGTGGACAGCCTCCTGGGGCTTCCTCTACAACTGACCACCCTGTCCACTCCCAGCAATGTGCTTAGATGTCCTACTGCCTCTGCCTCCTTTCCAGGGGGTCTACAATTTCACTCCCTCCCTGCCCCCTCATTGTCATCATTTCTTACTTCTCAATCATAACAAATCTCCCCACCTGTCATGCTCTTCCCCACCTCCATCCTTGCCTGGACATTTCCCCTTAGATATTTCCTTTATAAGCCCCAAACCTCCACATCCTTATCAGATTTTTTTGGTCTGTGTTTCATACATCACACAGGTTAGCATGTCAATGCTCCCTAGTGGTTTCTAAATATGAATATGTTCTCAGCTGGCCTGGTAACTTGAAGGCAATTACATATTTTCCATTTTTAAAATGTTCCCCCACAGAACTCAGTGCCTAGTAACTACTTAGGCCATCATGACCAACTACTCTGAGTCAATTTCTACCAACTTCTACCCACGCACATACATTTATTAGAAAATTTCCTTGCGTTTGCTATAAGTTTGGCAAGGTTCCTGCTGTCTTTCCTTTGGGACACACAAGCAAGCACATTGAATGAAAGAACATTGCTCTGAGGCTAAGGTATCAGCACCCTAGCAGCAAGTCAGGTCACTTTCCAGTGGGATCAGGAAATAGAATCTTCCATGAGGCTGGGGTGTGGTGGACACAGAGGCAGTTAGAGGCCAGAGTGAGGGTGCTCCCCTGAAGTGTCAGACCTCTGGGCCCACCCTATGTGCATGCTCCTTTTCTTTATACCTGTATACAACACATTATGACCACCATTCATTTAACAATAGTCTTAATTTTAACACTTTTTAAAAATAAATAATAAGCTCTTGGGTGCATATTTAGATGGTGGCATTTGAAAAGCTTGCTTGCCTTTAGAAGAGGGATCAGCAAATTTTTTTTGTAAAGGGTCAAATAGTAAATATTTTAGCTTTGCAAGACAGACCATCTTCATCACAACTACCCAACTCTGCCACTGTAGAGAAAGGCAGCCTTGCCCAATATGTAAACAAGTGGCAAGGCTATGTTCCAATAAAATGTCTCATACAAAAGTGAGCCACAGTTTGGCTAACTCTGGTCTAGGTAGTAGATTCTTGATTGGGACCCGTCAAAAGCTAATCAGTGTGGATTGCTAATTAGAGCACTTCCCATACCAAAAGACACTAGAGTGTATTTTCAAGTATACATATCCACATTTCACAACAAAAATGTTGAAGTCCACTGAGTAATTAACAGACAATCTGGCAGCAATATTTAACAACAATTATGATATTTATGTTATTACCACATTACACTAATATCTATTGAGCATTTAGCATTTTAGGTTATTTACTATTTTAAACCACATAACTGTCTGAAATAGGTACTACTATAATCACTCCTATGTTACAGATGAGAAAACTGAGGTTCAAGAGATTAAAAAATGACTTGCCCCGCTTTACAGGAGGTGTCACATAAGACAGACAGACTCCAGAGCCCACACTTAGGCTGCTTTTGAATGGCAGAATAAAAACCAGCAGTGTGACTTTGGATACATCACACTAAGCCTCAGTTTCTCATCTTCAAAATGGGGATGATCACTCCCATTGGGGGCTTTTGAGTGTATTACATAATACATGTGAAAATGTCCATCACAGAGTCAGATAGCTGCTGTGAAGTATAAACTAATTGAAATGAAATTATTTAAGAGCTTTATTACTCCACCTATGACCAAAGTACACAGCTTCAATGACTTTTATTTTACTTTTTTATTATTATTTTTTATTGAACTTATTGGGGTGATGTTTGTTAATAAAATTATATAGGTTTCAGGTGCACAGTTCTACAATACATCATCTGTATATTGTATTGTGTGCTCACCACCCAGGGTCAAGTCTCCTTCTGTCACCATTTACCCCCTTTTACCCTTTTCTACCTCTCCCCACCCTTCTTATCTTCTGGTAATCACTATACTGTTGTCTGTGTCTATGAGTTGTTTTTGTTTTTTGTTTGTTGTTGTTGTTTTTTTTTTTTTGCCTAATCCCATCACCCTTTTCACCCAGCCCTCCTCCCCTATCACCGCTGACAGCTGTCAGTCTGTTCTCTGAATCTATGTTCTCTTCCTATTTTGTTAGTTTATTTCATTCACTAGATTCCACATTTAAGTAAAATCATATGGTAGTTGCCTTTCTCTGACTGGCTTATTTCATTTATCATAATACTCTCCAGGTCTATCCATGCTGTTGCAAAAGGTTAGATTTCCTTCTTTTTCACCACAGACTAGAATCCCATTGTGTAAATGTACCACACCTTTTTTATCCACTTATCTACTGATGGATACTTGAGCTACTTTGAAATCATGGCTAGTATGAATAACACTGCAATGAACATAGGGGTGCATATAGTCTTTCAAATTAGTGTTTCAGATTTCTTCGGCTATATACCCAGAAGTGGAATCACTGGATCATAAGGCAGTTCCATTTCTAATTTTTTGAGGTATCTCCATACTGCTTTTCACTATGGCTGCTCCAATCTCCATTTCAAACAATAGTGCACAGGTGTTCCCTTTTTGCCACAACCCCACCAGCACTTGTTGTTTGTTGACTTATTGATAATAACCATTCTGACAGGTGTGAGGTGATATCTTATTGTGGTTTTATTTTGCATCTCTCTCATGATTAGTGATGTTGAGCATCTTTTTATATGTCTATTGGCCATCTGTATGTCCCAAAGAGGAGAGGCGTGTATTCAGATTCTCTGCCCACTTTTTAATTGGATTATATTGGAATTTTTGGTATTGAGTTATATATGTTCTCTATAAATTTTGGATATTAACCCTTTATCAGATGAATCATTGGTTCTCCCATTCAGTGGGTTGTCTTTTGATTTTGTAGATGGTTTCCTTTGCTGTGCAAAAACTTTGTAGTTTGATGTAGTCCAATTTGTTTTTTCTTTTAATTCCCTTGCCCAAGGAGATGTCAGGAAAAGTATTACTACACGCAATGTCCTACTGCCTGTGTTTCCTTCTAGAATTTTTATGGTTTTGAGTCTAATATTTAAGTCTTTAATCCATTCTTGTGTGTGGTGTAAGAAGGTGGTCTAGTTTCATTTTTTTCCCATGTATCTCTATAATTCTCTCAACACCATTGATTGAATAGACCATTTTTATTCTATTGTATTTTTGCCTCCTTTATCAAATATTAATTTACCATAAAGGCATGGGTTTATTTCTGGGCTATTATGTTCCATTGATATTTATGCCTGTTTCTATGCCAGCACCATGCTGTTTTGGTCTTGTAGTAAAATTTGATAACAAGTAGCCTGAGTTCTCAAAGATTTTTCTTCTTTTTCAAGATTTCTACAAATATTCTGGATATTCTGTAGTTCCATACAATTTTTTTTTAATATTTGTTGTTCTGAGAAGTTCTGAGAAGCCATTGGTATCTTGATAGGAATTGTGTTGAATCTATAGATTGACTTTAATATTATGGACATTTTTTAAATATTTTATTGGCAGAACATCCATCATTACTTTTTCAAACAGGTTTTCTATCCTTTGCTCCTCTTCTTCTCCTTCTGGTATCCCTATTGTATGGATATTATTACATTTCACATTGTCCTGAAGCTCCCCTAACCCCTCTTCATTTTTTCTTTTTAGTCTTTTTCATTCTTTTGCTCTGTCTGGGATTTTTTTTTAACCTTTTTCTTCAGCTTGCTAATTTGACACCTTGTTTTGTATAACCTGCTGTTAATTCCTTCTACTGTGTTTTTCATTTGAGATATTGCATTTTCATTTCTTCTTGTCTCTTTGATAGTTTCTATATCCTTTTCCATGCTTATGTAGGTTACAGTAAAGTTTCTTGAAGTTTTCTTGGAGTTTTTGTAAGTTCTCACTAAGCTCCTTGAGCATCCTTATAACCCTTATTTTGAACTCAAAGTCCAATAGTTTGGTTTTCTCAATTTTATTTAGCAGTCTTTCTGGGGATTCCTCCTTTCCTTTTGATTGGAGGTTGTTTCTTTGTCTCCCCACTTTAGGTGACACTTCTGATTTTTTTCTGCTTCTTAGATTTATCTGCTTTGACTCCCTGTCTTCATGGTATGATCTTCTGTGTTAGGAGACCTGTGGGACTCAGTGGTGCAATCTCCTTAATCACCTGCGCTTGATGCTCTTGTGCTGCCCTTTATGCGTTTTATGTGGTTATAATTGGGTTTTGGTTGTTGTTGGATCATTATTCGGTGTGTTCTTCGCACTGACTGAGAGTCACTCTGCCTTCTGTGTCTTGTATACTGTTGTACAGGTGCTGCCAGAACAAAAACCAAACAGCCCAGGAAACAGATCCACACCTGCAAAGATAACCCCCATCCACAATTACACTATCAACAGCCAATGCACCAATATTAATAAAGGTATGAAGAGATTAAGACTATTATAAAAAGGAAAAATGAATATGAGATGACTGACTGAAAGAAAAGAGATTTTGTGAGGGTAAAGGGTGGGATAATAATAAGAGTAGGGAATAGACAGAAGGCAAAATGGGAAAGAAAATAAAATTTACTTCATACCTAAAAATGGGAGGTGGGAAAGTAGAATGGAGAAAGGAAGGAGAAGCATGTAGTGTTAAATTAAAACTGATATTTAAATAAAAATACATATATATTTGTCTATATCTAGTGAGAAAAGAGAGACAACCACAACAAATATATATTATATAATATATAATATACTATATACGATATAATATTATATATGATACATCATATATATGATTACATGTCATATACCATATATCATGTGATATATGATATATTATATGATGTATCATATATAACATATAATTGTATATCATATATCATATATTACATATCCCTAGTTGCAGAAAAATCTCCATCACAGCTATATCAACAGCCAATAAGCTAAGGTTTAGATAGGCAGAATGGGAATAAGAAGGCACAAGGAAAGAAAGATGAGCTTGAGAGATGTCTGGAGGAAAGAGAATTTATTTTGAGAGGATAAAGGGAGAAGGAATACTAAGAGTATTTCCCTGGCTAGGACAGGGAAAAATTGATGTTTAAAATGAAAAAAAGGGAAGTGCAAGAGTAAGGCAAAATGGAGTAGGTGAGGGGAAAAGGGAAATTTGAGATTTGAAATACAAAGATAGTCACTTATCTAGAAATAAGATTGAAGAACTATAACAACAATCACCTTATCCACTACCTATAAGCAAAGACTGATAAAGGTGGAGAGAGAATAGGTATATTAAGAACAGGAGAAGTAATGTGAGATGATTAATAACAATCACAAATGGTTTTGAGACGCTGAAGCAGGGAACAATAGTAATAGTGTGGAATAGAAACAAGTCATAGACAGAGAGAAAATAGAATTTAAAATAAACATGTGAAGGGGAGGAAGGAGGTAATAGGGAATAAGAGAAGGGAAGAGCAATATATGAGATTTGAAATAAACTATATTATAAAACTTGGTGCCATATTATGCCCTAACTTGAAGGATATGAAATGAATGTTAAACCGCTTTGCAGGAGTGAAGACAGCATGTTGTTGGCTTGTCTCTATTTTCTCTGCTTTGCTAGGTTTAGTAAATCTGGGCCCAAGGAGCTGTGTAACATGTAGTGTTTGGCAAAGGGCCCTTTTCTTCTTTCTCCTGAGGAAATGTACATAGCAGCAGGAAACTTCTGGGCCTGACCTTGATGCTCTGCCAAGCCTGTAATCCCATAGGTGGGGGTTAGGTACACCTATCTGTGAAAGGCTCTGGCTGAGTAGAGCCAATCTCAGGCATTCAGCTCTTGCCTTCCAGACCCAAGCCTTCTGCTCTCTCTCAGGAGATTCAGCCCAATTTCTCCACTCTGCTCTGCCCTCTGCTTGCAATCCATGTTGGGTCAGGTCCTCCTGTTCCTTCAGTATATTCTCTGCCTCTGAGTTTTTTTGGTTGGCAAAGCTGCTGTTTCCTGTCCATGCACACAGGTTACTGCCAAGCCTCGGGTACATCTCAGCTCCCACTTTGAAAGAGTTTCTCTATGGCTCCCATGCTGTAGTGTGGGTCCTGTTATCCACACGCTCCCTCTTCCCATATATCACACAGTCTTGCACAATCGGGGCTATCCACCTCCTTTCAGGGCCTCTGACAATTTTAGATAAAGTTTCTCTCTGAATCTTTCCCAGATGGCATTGGGAATATCTCCTCAGCTCTACTATAACACAAGGAAATGGTGGTGTGCTGTCCCTGCTCCCTCCAGAGGTCTTCAGTCTCAGGCCTGCCTGATCCCTCTGTGCTGTTTCTGAAGCCTGCACCTCCAAGGCCTGCTTCTTGCCCTGGCAGCTCGCAGATCCTGTTTTGATCTACAACCACCCTGACTCTGTGCAGCCAGCAGTGCTGGGCTGGGCAGTGGTGGTAGTCCACCTAGAAAGCCCAGGCCCTTGGCCCGGATGACCCATAAGCAAGCAGGTCAGTTACTTGGTACTCCTGTGCATTCGCCATGCTCTCTTCCGCATACGCTCTCTCAGACACTTTCACTCACTCTCCACTCTGCATTCTGACTTTAAATTCAGTACTCTGCCACCATCTTGGATGGATTTTGTTTTCTATTGAAATTTTTTTATTACTGCTTCATTTTCATTCCTTATAGTCTGTCTATTCAGATTTTCTGATTCTTTCTGATTCAGTTTTTGAAGATTGTATACTTTTAGAAATTTATTCATTTAATTCAGAGTATCTTATTTGTTGGTATAAAGTCGTTTGTAATATTTTCTTTACAATCCCTTGTATTTTGCTGATATCAGTTGTTATTTCTCCTCTCTCACTTCTGATTTTGTTTGTTTCGATCCCCTCTCTTTTTTTTCTTGATAAGTCTGGTTAAAGGTTTGTCAATTTTGTTTATTTTCTCAAAGAACCAGCTCTTGGTTTCACTTTTGTATTTTCTTTAGATTCTATTTTGTTTATTTCTGTTCTAATCTTTATTATATCCTTTCTTCTACTCACTTTGGGCTTTACTTGTTTTTCTTTTTCTAGTTCTTTTAAGAGTGAAGTTATGTTGTTTATTTACAATTTTTCTTGTTTCTTAAGGTAGTCCTGTAATGCTATGAATTTCCCTCTTAGGAATGCTTTTGCTGTGTCTCATAGATTTGGGTTTGTTGTGTTCTCTCTCTCATTTGTTTCCAGGAAATTTTTTATTTCTTTCCTAATATTATTGTTAACCTATTTATTGTTTAGTAAGATGTTATTTAGCCTCCATGTTTTTGTGTGTTTTTCAGTTTTTTATCTTGTGATTGAGTTCTAGATTCATACCATTATGACCAGAGATGATAGTTAATATGATTTCAAGCTTTTTAAATTTATGGAGACTTATGTTGTATTCTAATGTGTGGTCTAACCTAGAAAATGGTCCATGTGCACTTGAAAAGAATGTATATCCTGATGCTTTGGGATGAAATGTTCTGAGATATCAATTAAATCCATCTGATCTAGTGTGTCATTTAAGACCACCATTTCCGTGCTGATTTTTTTATCTGGCACATTTATCCATTGATGTCAATAAGGTGTTAAAACCCTCAACTATGACTATATATCTGTCAGTCTCTCCCTTTATGTACATCAAATTTGCCTTATATATTTAGGTGCTTCTATGTTGAATGCATAAATATAAACAAGGGTTATGTCCTCTTTAATTGTACCCTTTGTCATGATGTAGTGTTCTTCTTTGTCACCTATTATAGCCTTCATTTTAAAATCCGTTTTGTCTGATATAAGTATTGCTACCCTAACTTTTTTTATATCTATTTGCATGAAATATATTTTTTGTCTCTTGTAGACAACATGTATATGGGTCTTGTTTTCTTATCCATTCAGTGAGCCAATATCTTTAATTGTAGCATTTAAGCTATTTACATTTACACATTTAAAGTGAATATTAATAGGTATTTATTGTCATTTTATTCTTTTAACTATGTTCCTCTGTTTTTCTTCTTCTTCTCTTTCCCCCTCCTTGCACTCCTCCTCCACCTTCTTCTTCTTCCAGTTCTCTCCTCAGAGTCACAGACCTCAGTCTTTTCACACAACTCTCATTTATTCAACACTCACTCTGCCAGAGCCCAGGGTGAGTGACTGCAAAACAAGATTTGGTGCATTGACCCTTTAAGGGGGATCCCGTATCTCTAGCAGACTCCATCTCTCCCTGGCAGACAGAATCCCCATGGCTATCGCTGCCAAATATTATGTAGGCACCTCTTTCCAGTGTTACTACTCTGGGCTAAGGATCCTAGTTTGGGGTTGAGACCCCACACTTCTCAGAGGGAAACCCCACATCTGAGATATCCTTCTGAAATCTCAGCTGCTGCCTGTGAGAGCAGGGCCAGCCATTTTGGGGATCTCTACTTTTCATGCCAGTCTTGATGTGGCTTCTTTTGATAATCCTTGGTTATAAGACTCCTCTTCATCTAGTCTTCAGTTGATTATTCAGGTTGACTTGTTCTATATTTTAGTTGTAATTCCATTTTGGTCCTGGGAGGAGGTGAATATAACCTCCACCTAATCTGCTGCCATCTTGGATCTCTCAGTAATCTCAATGGCTTTTAGTATATTCACAGAGTCAGGAAGCCATCACCATAATCAATTTTAGAACACTGTCATTACCCCAAATATAAACCCTGTACCCATTAGCAATCACTCACCATTCCACCCCTACAATGCCACCCCAGCCCTAGGCAACCATTAATCTACTTTCTGTCTCTATGAATTTTTCTATTCTGGACCATTTCATGTAAATGGATTCATACATTATGTGGGTTTTATGTCTGGCTTCTTTCACTTAGCATGCTTTCAAGATTCATGGATGTTGTAACATGCATAGATACTTCATTTCTTTTACTGCTGAATAATACTTTACTGTATTGATATACTATATTTCACTTATCCATTCATTCATCAGCTGTTGGACATTTGGGTTATTTCTACTTATTGGCTATTATGAACAATGCTGTTAGGAATATTTGTGTACAGGATTTTTGGATATATATTTTTATTTCTCTTGGGCTGGGACATATGGTACTCTATGTTTAATCTTTTGAGGAGCTGCCAAAAAGTTTTCAAAAGAGGCATAACCATTTTACATTCCCACCAGCAATGCATGAGAGTTCCAATTTCTCCACATCCTTGTCAACATTTGTTATCATTTGCTTTTTATTTTTAACTATCTTACCAGGTGTAGAGTGGTATCTCATTGTGCTTTTTATTTGAATTTCCTTAATACTTAATTATGTTGAGCATCTTCTTATGTGCTTATTGGCTACTTAAATATTTTCTTTAGATAAATGTTTATTTGTATCTTTTGTCTATTTTTAATTGGTTTATCCTTTCATTATGTTGTTGTTGTTTTTTATATATTTTGGCTACTATAAGATCCTTATTAGATACATGGTTTGAAAATATTTTCTCCTATTTTGTGGGTTGTCTTTTCACTTTCTTCAGGATATCATTTTCAGCACAAAAGGTTTTCATTTTAATGAAGTCCAATTTATGTATTATATCTTTTCTCACTTGTGTTTTTAGTATCACATTTAAGGAGGGTTTCTCTAACTCAAAAATCACAAGATTTACACCCATGTTATCTCCTAAGGGTTTTATAGTTTTAGTATTACATTTAGGTTTTTCATTTATTTTGAACTCAATTCTTTTGCACAATTTGATGAAAAGACTATTCTTTCCCTCATTGAATTGCCTTGGCAACCTGTTGAAATCGATTGGCCACAGTTGCAGAGTTCTCAACTCTGTTCCTTTGGTTTATATGTGAATCCTCTAACTTTGTTCTTTTTCAAGAATGTTTGACTATCCTAAGTCAGTCCTTGCATTTCCATAGGAATTTTAGGATCATCTTGTTAATTTCTGGAACAAAACCAGCTGCAATTTTCATAAGGATTGCATTTAATCTATAGACCAATTAGGAAAGTATTACCATTTTAGGACTATTAAGTCTCCCAATCCACGAACATGGGATGTCTTTCCATTGCTTTAGGACTTCTTTACTTTCTTTCAACGATGTATTGTAGTTTTCAGAGTATAAGTCTTGCACTTTTTTTGTTGAATTTATCCCTAAGTACTTCCTTTATGTGAATGCTCTTGTAAATAAAATTATTTTTAATCTCATTTTCAGACTGTTTGCTAATGTGTAGAAATGGAACTGATTTTTTTGCATATTGCTCTCTTACCTTACAATCTTACCTGAATTTTAACCAAAAAAAAAAAAAAAAGACTGTAATACCAGGAGGCTAAGGAGCAATTTTGTTTTTATAAATGAAGAAAGAAGGGTTATTAGAGGCATCCCTCAGCAGCAGTTTCTCCAGCTCTGAGACAGCCCTGCTGCAGCAACAGAATTAGAAATTTCATTTATTTATTCATTAAACATGCATTTATTCTGCATGTACTATAATCTAGACTGCCTGCATTTAAATACTAGCTCTGCCACTGAACAGAGTTATTAAACCTGCCTACGACTCAATTATCTCATCTGTAAAGTGGAGGAATAGTGCCTACCTCCTAAGTTTTCTATGAGGAGTAAATGAATCTCTTAAACAGTGCCTGGCTTGGGATAAGTGCTTTGCAGGTCTTAGCTATTATTTTTTATTATGGCCAGACACTAGACACAAAAATGAACAAAGACAAAATTCATAGAATTTATTTTTAATGGCAGAAAGAAAGACAAACAAAGAAATATAGTAATGAAGATGTCAAGTAGTGATTAACATTATGAAGAAAAATAAAACATGGAAGAGAGGAGGGAGTGCAGAGAAGAAGTATGGGGCCAAGAGTTTCAGGTAGAGCCAGGCATTTCAGGTGAAAGCAGGTCAGGCTTCTCAGTGCCATAAGAGCAGGGCCCTGGAAAGGGTGAGGAAGCTAGCCCAGGAGGAAGACATTCCAGGGAAAAGAGCAGTCAGTACAGAGCCCTTGAGCAGGGGAATGCTTGCCATGGAGCGGAATGAGTGACTGGAGTCTTATGTATTCTAGGGAAGAAGGAGGGCTGGGGGGGGGGGGTGTGGCATGGAACTAGAGCTGAATGAAGGCAGAAGGGTAAGGAAGTGAGGCAAAGAAGGGGCCCGAGTTAAAGTAATGTTGGGCCTTGGACAGCAGGGAAAGAACTTTAACTTTAACAGTAACAGCAACAGCAACTCATAAACAATTAAAACTATTTGGACTTTTTTGTTTGTTAAGTACACATTCAAGCAGGTAATGAGGATTGGGGGGAATCAGATGGGTTAGCATGTGTCAACCCTGCTTAGTTTCAAGGATTCATATGGTCTTCCTTGAAAACATAGGGTTCATGGCCACAGGATTCCTAACAATTCAATACACTCATTCATCCATTATATTTGACAAAGACATTAGTTCACACACAATAATCCTACAGGTAAGGGAAGACACCCAGGAAATGGATATCCCTTTAACTCAGATCTGCCTGCATCAAAAGCCTCTTGTCTTTTTCCTCCTTATCACTAATGGTGATAATGTAGGTAACAGGGCTTTTGAAGACTGTGAGCATACAAATATGGCTTGTAATCATCCTATGTGACTTCACTGTCTTTGTTTTCCTCCTTGCCTCCGTAACTGATGGACCCAATTCCAACTATTACCAACAAAGTGCTTTCCTTGTGCACCATGCTCTGCTGATTCATAGTCTCTGGAGTATGTAGTATTTCTTAAAATACAAAAGTTTTCCAAATTGGAAAGGAAGAAACAAAACTATCACTATTTGCAGATGACATGATAGTGTACATAGCAAATCCTATAGGCTCGGCCCAAAAGCTGCTGGACCTAGTAACTGAATTTGGCCAAACAGCCGGATACAAAGTCAATATCCAAAAATAAAAGGCATTTTTGTATACAAACAATGAAACAGCAGAAGCAGAAATCAAGAAAAAAATCCCATTTGATATAGCAAAAAGAAAAATAAAATACCTTGGAATAAACCTAACCAAAGACATAAGGGATCTGTATGCAGAAAACTACACAACATTGAAGAAAGAAATAAGGAAGACACAAACAAATGGAAACATATACCGTGTTCATGGATCGGAAGAATTAACATCATCAAAATGTCCATACTACCCAAAGCAATTTACAGATTCAATGCAATACCTATTAAATTACCAATGGCATATTT
>PVKU01005346.1:109746-125304 GCA_004027475.1 Anoura caudifer | reverse complement strand
GGAACTTCCAGGCGAGAGCTCATGGCAGATGAAAGTGTCAAGCTAAGACAAATGATCTCTGTCCTCTAGTCTGAGTCTAGACTCCAGCTGGATTCTCGTAACCTGGATCTTTGAACAGACTCCAAGGTATGCATAGCAATTTTTTTTATCACATCCAATTAAAAGGCAGGCTTCTTATCTGGGGTCCAGATAGATTGGAAGAAGATGGGTTATTCCCTCCATACCCCCGACACACACAACCAGGAAATTTTCAGCCATGTCTGGAGACATTTTTGGCTGTCACAACTGGGAGGAAGTTGTTACTGGAACCTAATGGGTAAAGGCCAGAGATTTTGCTAAACATCCTATAATGCACAAGACACTCCCCCACAACAAAGAATTATCCAGCTCCAAATGTCAATAATGTCAAGGTTAAGAAAGCCTGCTTTACATAAAATTAGATCCAAGTGAAAAAGTGTGGTACATTAGAAGGCCTTTTAGATTTCTCTCACAAGCCAGGTAACCCCACCCAAATAGATAAATAAATAAAAGGAGAAATAAAACAGGTAGTGTCCAACTCCAAGGAGAGGACCTATAGAGATATAGTGCAGTTGGATTTGGGCTAATCCATATTTTAGTATATAATTTTGTTTTTCAATTTCTTCCTAAACCATAAACATTCAAGTCAGTTCTTAAAACATTGAGCACCTACATGCATGAGAGGCATAGTACTGGTGAACCAAGGGGACGCTTGAAGACTAAGACTAAGTTACAAGGTCAGGGAGTCAACCTTAGCTTGACATTTCCCTCTCTTCTGCTTTCTTTCTAAATGGTGACAAAGGAATTCAAATCTGAACTTCCTTTGAAAGATTTGCTAAACAATTCCTGAAATCATACATATTTCATATATCAGTCAAGATCATTCCTAAAATCTAACAATAAAAGATTATTTTCAGCCCATTCTGCATCCCACTGAGTCTAGACTCCAGCTGTTCTGAGTCCTACCTCTAGTCCTACTTGTTGTCACCAGCAAGCATTAATGATGCAAGCAGTAAAGCTTATCAGAGGAAAGCCTTAGGTTACCAGAACTCTTGGTGACTGAGAGAAGGCTTCTGGTTTATTTTTCAGGGTAACTAAGAAATAACCAGAAAAGGCATTGTTTCAATCTCTGTTTCTGAAAATTTTTCTAATATGTGTATCTCTTTTCTACATTATGAAGTAAGAGCACCTGGAGGACTAGGTTGAAGCAAATGTTTTCAAGCTCTTAGTCATCATCTTGCTTATCAGTAACTACTTACTATCCATACCTGGAGATGGTAATGGGAATATAGAACTTTTAGAAGTAGTCAAGCCCCTCATTTTCCAAATGAAGGAACTGAGTTCCAGAGAGCAAAGTGAACTACTTAAGGTCATAGGGATCACAGAGCTGGAAAGGCATAGGACCAGTTTCCATTTGAATACATACATAGATACATATAATTGGGAAGGAAAATAATCTTGCTTAAGTTGAAAGGCCTGGTTAGTATAAATAGAAGGCATAATCTTCCCTGTTCTTCATTCACTTCTTCTGTAAGTACAAGGCAGAACTTTACTGACAAAATAAAGAATTAAAACAATTTTCTGAATCATTTCCACTGAAACCTCATCACATATCTATAACCTTTAAATATATGTGGTGTGGCTATAAAGCAATGTGACCAGTTTACACAAACCACACAAGAAAACTAGGCACACTATTATATATTCATACTGCATGCTCTAGATTTTCCATGAATACAGGGGACAGAAAATCCAGAAATAACTTCCAAACTTGTTTTAAAGTCAGTTTCTACCTCCGTCTTCAACAAATCTTTTGCAAAAATCCACTAAGGAGAAGTAAAATGGACTTACCCATGCTATTACATTTCTTAATATCTTTTCTCCTGTGCATGCTTATATTATTATCTTCTGGTGCTAATTCCAAGGCAAGTTGCAAAAATTTCAAAAGGAAGAGGGATTATAAGAAGATGGCAAGTAAAAAATAGCCTACTCAGGGTAAAAGACCCAAATTGAAGAACACTCGCAGTGATGGTTACATTTCTAGAGAAAGAGGATTTGTTGGCTTCTCCCATTAGTTGTGCCCAATAGCCTTGCGACTCAAGGCATATTCCAAGGACTAGCAGCACTGGCATCACCTGATAGCTGCTTCAAAATTCAGAATCTTAGTCCTTAATGGCGCATCTCAATTAAAACAAGATACCCAAGTGATTTGTGTATACATTAAAGCTTGTGAGACATTGATGTAGAGTATGGTGAGAATACTCTACATTAGGATCGGAAAATCAGGTTTTTCTTTTTTAAAATATACTTTATTGATTATGCTATTACAGTTGTTCCAGTTTCCCCCTTTGCCTCCCTCCACCCAGTGCCCCTATTCCCTCCAGCAATCACCCACTTAGTTCATGTCCATGGGTCACATATATAAGTTCTACAGCTACTCCAGTTCCTATACTGTTCTTAACCCCCCCGTCTATTTTTTACCTACCAATTTGTGCTTTGTAATCACTGCACCTTTTTCCCCATTCTTTCCCTTTGCCCTCCCCACTGATAACCCTCCAATGATCCTCATATATATGATTCTGTTTCTATTTGGTTTGTTTGCTTAGTTTG
Source organism: Anoura caudifer (assembly GCA_004027475.1). Taxonomy (NCBI): domain Eukaryota; kingdom Metazoa; phylum Chordata; class Mammalia; order Chiroptera; family Phyllostomidae; genus Anoura; species Anoura caudifer. Next base: position 122,676 of record PVKU01005346.1, on the reverse strand, counting down.
TTTTTTCAGATTTAATTGTTGATAGTGGTGAGTTTATTATCATTTTAATGTTCATAGTTTTTTTTACATTTTTTATTGTTTCTCAAGTATAGTTTTCTGCCTTTTCCCCCACCCCTCCCCACCACCCCAGCCCTCTCCACTTCCCTCCCCCATTTCCACTCCCCCTTGTTGTTGTCCATATTTTCAATGTTTTTGTTTTTCTTAAGTCCTTTTAACATTTCATATAACAATGACTGTATTGATGAACTCCTTTAGCTTTTTCTTGTCTGGGAAGCACTTTATCTGCCCTTCTATTCCAAATGATAGCTTTGCTGAATAGAGTAATCTAGGTTGCAGGGCCTCACTTTTCATCACTTTAAATACTTCTTTCCAGTCCCTTCTAGCCAGCAAAGTTTCTTTTGAGAAATCAGCTGACAGTCTGAGAGTAACTACTTCATAGGTAACTATCTTCTTTTCTCTTGCTGCTTTGAAGATTCTCTTTGTCTTTAACCTTTGGCATTTTAATTATGATGTGTCTTGGTGTGGTCCTCTTTTTGTCCATCATATTTTGGAATTTCTGAGCTTCCTGGACTTGTATGTCTATTTCCTTCACCAAATTAGGTAATTTTTCTTTCACTATTTTTTCAAATAAATTTTCCATTTCTTGTTCTTCCTGTTCTTCTGGCACCTGTATGATTCAATCATTGCCACATTTGAAGATTTTTCAGAGGCTATTTAGCCTATCTTTGTTTTTCTGGATTCTTTTTTGTTCTTGATGTTCTGATTGAATTTTTTTTCTTCCTTGTGTTCCAAATCATTGATCTGATTCTGAGCTTCATCCACTCCACTGTTGGTTCCCTGTAAATTGTTCTTTATTTCAATTAGTGTCTCCTTCATTTCTGATTGGATCGTTTTATGCTGTTGAGGTACCCACTCAGTTCCTTGAGCATCCTTATAACCAGCGTTTTGAACTCTACATCTGATAGATTGCTTATCTCCATTTCATTTAGTTCTCTTTCTGGAGTTTTGTTGTGTTCTTTCATTTGGGCCATATTTCTTTGTCTCCCTATTTTGGCAGCTTCCCTGTGTTTGTTTCTATGTATTAGGTAGAGCTGCTTTGACTCACTGTTTTAGTGGTGTGGTCTATTGTAGAAAAGTGCAACAGTAAGTCGGAATGGGCAGAGCCTTAGGTAATTGCCAAAGTTGGGCAACCTTTGTCACTGCTCTATGGCTCTGTGTAGAGGAGGGATCAGAGAGGAGACAATGCCACTGCCTAGCCTCTGGTGTTTTGTCCAAGAGGATACTGTCCCCCAGCACTCACCCTGCTGCCAGACATTTCAGTGTCCCCCTGAATGCCACTGGTGCCCTTCCAGCTATAGCCCTGGTTTTCAAATCCAGAAGGAGTTCATCTACATAAGTCCTAAGTCCATGGTGGGCCCTTTGAGAGGAGGCTCCTGAGAATCCTGCAGTTTCTTCTGCCATCCCAACCCCCAATGGTTTTTATAGCCAGAAGTTATGGGGACTTATCTTCCTGGAGCTGGATCCATGGGCTGGTTGGTCTGGTATGTGGCAGGGATCCCTCATTCCCAAGATATCTCTCCCAATTTTTACCTAACACCCATGGGTATGGGACTGCCTGTTCTACATCTCCATGCATCTCCATGTCCCTGCCCCTCCTACCCATATGGATGAATGTGGCTTGTTTAATTCCTTGGCTGTCAGACTTCCATACAGCTTGATTTTCTGACAATTCCGGGTAATATTCATTTTGTAGTCTAGTTGTAATTTTTGCTTTGGTTGTGCATGTTTATTTATGCCTCCATCTTGACTGGAAGACCAGTCTGAAAAAGAACTTTTTCCCCCTGCTTCTGCCATGTACTTGTTTAATAAATTTGTACAAGTCGCTTCCTCTTTCTGAGCTTCAGGGTCATTGTGGGTACAATAAGTGAATTGGAGTAGAAGAACTCTGAGGGTCTTTATGCCCCAAAATTCTAGGATTCTAACTAACAGTAGGCATCTCACCTTGTATGCTTCCTTGTAAATGTCACAATTTCCTTTAAATTAGCAAAGTTTATGATTGAAAACCAGATGGTAAAACATTGGTTCTTTTGCCATTTCTAAGTCCTCCTGTCAGTTTGCACCAACCTTACTGGCTCTCATAAAGATTTTAAAACAAGATGAACATGTTTATTATGACTCCCAGTTTTTCAGAATGAATTCACATGAAGCAATAGGAGAAGGTAGCTATGCTGACGGTGGGAATGAACTGACATTTATGGCTCCCCCCCTGGGTCTGGAACAGGCAGAGATAAAGTCTTAAGATAAAGAGAGCTAGTAACAGCTTCAGAAACTTGTCCCAGTCCACCTGGCACTTCCTCTTCTCAAAATCATGTAAAAAGTACTACATTTACCTCCTATGTTTATTTTTCTCTTCCAGCTCTTCCAATTCTTGGACCTAGTCAAGTTGGCCCTATTGCCATCTGGTTGGTGTTTGGCCATAAACATATTGTTAAAAATGAGCTAAAATGAGGCAAAAGAGAAACATCACCTCAAAGCCAGAGTCATGTTCCATAGAAAGGTATTTGAATAGATTACTTTGGGTGCCTCAAATTTCAACTAGCCATCTTCAGATCCTAAGTAAGTATTTGTTTCAACAACAATTGCTGCATAATAAATCACCCCAAGCTTAGTGACACAGCAATATTTTTATTATGCTCATAGATTCTGTGGTTTAGGAATTTGGGTAGAGATTGGCTGGGTGATTGTTTTGCTCCTTGTGGTGTGAATTGAGATATGGAGGATCCAAGATGGATTAACTTCCACGTATGTTGCTTTGGTGGCAATAGCTGGAAGACTGGAACTGCTGACATTGTTTCCTATAGTGTCTACATGTGGCTTCTTTAGCATAGCATTCTCAAGGTTATTGAAATTTGTACAGTACAACAGGCTTCCCTCAGAGGTATTATCCTAAAAGAACCAGGTGGAAGTTGCACATTTTTTTATAATCTAACATCAAAAGTAATATAATGTCACTTCTGTCATGTTGTATTCATTGAAGCAGTCACAAGCCCATTTTGATTCAAAGAGATGGAACATAGACTCCAAACCTCAATGGGAGGAGTTTCAGTGAATTTCTGGCCATTAAAAATAACACATACAGTACTCAAGAGGTAAATAACACTGAGGAAGCACTCTTCATTCAGTCCTGGATAAGGATGTGTATACTGCCCCAAAGACTCCTTTTTCCCATCCAGCACTAGGCTTATACAAGAAGTCAAGCTCAGTAGGATCCGAGGATGCTCTTTTGTGCTTCTCTTCATGGTTCATGCCATATTCTTCTTTACTAGATTTTAGAACCTAGCCTGAAAGAAGGAATTAAGTGAGGGCATAGGAAAAAAATGTTCTCTCTTTCCCCCTCTGTCTCATCCCCCTTTTCACTTTTTATAAGACCTAAATGAGCTAAGTCATTTACTTTATATCTCTTTTCCCCTGAGCTACACCTTGGTTCTGTACAAATTTTGAAGAGCTGGAGAATGCTGTCTTACTGCACCAACCCACTGGGATCAGAAGGAATAAAAAGAGCAAACTCTGCAGAAAAGAAAGGCTGCAAGAGAGCCAAAAGAAAGCTACAGTTTGTTTGCCTTAGGCCAGTTTTATTTATGTTTTCTGTAAATCCACCCTAGCAGGGTGGTCTAATTGTATGACTGTGAACTGCAGAGCTGTGTTTTATTCTTGTTTTACACCAGAACCCTTATGCTAAGTGGAAGGAGGGAGTTCCAATCCCTTGTTCCTCTTCTTTCCAAGGATTACAGTGTGTGCCATTTATCTATTATTGATCACCTACTCTAAGCCAGAACTGTGCCACTTTACACTCATTATCCTATTTAAGCCTCACAATAACCCTATGTGGTGTATAATATTATCTTTGAGTCACAGGTGAGAAACCCTAAAGGCTCAGTGAGTTGAAGTAACTTGTTCTGGCTCACACTATTAGTATAAAACAGAACTTATATCAGAACCATGGCAATCTGACCCCTAAGCCTGAAAGTGGCAACCTACCTGTGTTTTTCTCACCTGAGCAAGAAGGACAGTAGCAGCTATCCTAAAACTATAAGAACAACATATTTATAGTCAATAATACTTTTGGCTAAGATCTATGTGCAACTAACCAATTATATTAATAACTAATATCAATAAAAGAGGATGCTTAAGAGAGGCTCAGTGATAATAATGGTACCTAAAATTTACTAAAAACTTACCATGTGCCAGGAACTAATGAAACATGTTAGCTTCATTAATTTTTGATTTACAACATCCCTGGGTGGTAGGTACTATCATTATCACATTTATAATTGAGTAAAATGAGGCACAGAGAAGGTACTTGCCCAAAGTCAAACTGTAAGTGACACAGCAAAGAGTAAAATACAGACAAGCCTAACATACAAATCTATGTTCTTAACCATTACATGATACTGCCTCTCTTAATAGTATCTGCCTGTGAAAGTTGAAATCATGGATGTTATTAATCTTTCTAGAAAGGTGCAGGTATGTAGCCTATTGTACAAGTACAGTATTTTAAACATATAAAAGCTGTTTTGGTTAAGGTCTTACATTACTCCTGAAGAGAGTTTTTTTTTTACTATTCAGTTAATTTTACTCTAGGAGCTTTAAGAGTGTATTGGCAACCTCATTGGCAAATATGTATTTCCTATACTGCTGGTTCCTTTTTCATTTTGCTGATATTTTGTTTTTATTTTAAAGATTTTATTTATTTTCAGAGGGGAAGTGAGGGAGAAAGAGGGAGAGAAACATCAATGTGCTGTTGTCTCTCTCACACACCCTACTAGAGACCTGGCCTGCAACCCAGGCATATGCCCCGATTAAGAATCTGGCCAGAGACACTTTGGTTCTCAGGCTGGTGATCAGTCCACTGAGCCACACCAGCCAGAGCTTGATGATGTTTTCTTTAGCCATGTAAAAGCTTTTTATTTTGATAAAGTCCTATTTCTTTATTCTTTTCTTTATGTCCCTTACTCTAGGGGACATATCAGTGAAAATATTGCTGCATGTAGTACACTGTTGATAGGAATGCAGACTGGTGCAGCCACTGTGGAAAACAGTATGACATTTTATCAAAAAAGGAACTGCCTTTTGACCCAGTAATTCTACTCCTGGGATTATACCCTGAAAATCCTGAATCACCAATTCAAAAGAACCTATGCACCCCAATGTTCATTGCAGCACAATTTATAATAGCCAAGTCCTGGAAGTAACCTAAGTGCCTATCAGTAAATGAGTGGATCAAACAACTGTGAAACATTTACACAATGGAATATTACACAGCAGAAAGAAAGAAGGAATGCCTACCCTTTGTGACAGCATGAATTAAACTGGAGAGCATTATGCTAAGTGAAATGAGCCAGGTGGTGAAAAACAAATACCGTATGATCTCAACTATAAGTGGAACCTAGTTAATAAAACAAATAAGCAAGCAAAATCTAACTAGAGACATTGAAATAAAGAACAAACTGACAGTAACCAGAGGGGAGGTGGAGGAGGATTATAGGGGAAAGAAGAGTAAGAGTCATGAAGGAACATGTATAAAGGTCCCATACACAAAGCCAAAGGGTGTGCTAGGATTGAATGTGGGAGGTGGGGGGGGGTAGCAGAGAGCGTTGTGGGGAAAATGGAGGCAACTGTATTTGAACAACATAAAAAAATGAATGTATGAATCAGGAAGCTAAATGAAAAAAAATCATTTTCTTTCTGCTCAAATCACTTAGACATTATTAGTTCATAGGCATTTTGGGAAACACAAGATATAAAATTAGACATTGGTAGTCCCTAGAAGTCCTTGGTTCTGAGTAAATCACTATATATGACCTCATCTTATTACTTCTTGTATCTTTGTATCACTACTTTTTTCTTCTAGAAAGATTCTATTTTTATATCTGATCCCTTAATCCTAGAGTTCTTAGGTTGTCATTAGAGTTGTTTGACCACTTCTCTATGTATAGTTCTTCACAAAGAGGTCATTTTCTACCCACTATGCCTGGGAGTGCCAAGCAATTCATTAGAGAGGTGAGGGCAGAAACCCAACGTGGTTGCAGTTGGGCTTTTCTTTCATGTGGTCCTTTCAGCAAGTATTGAGCCATTGGTCTACCACATCAAGTAGAAATACTTTCCTCTGATTTTCCATGACTTCGATGTATACTTGGCCTCACCTAACCCACCAACTCCCTTCCTCCTTGCTCTTATGTAAAGGTCTTCTATCAGGTAGATGGGCCCTCATCCCCAGAAATAACATCATACTTATTCCTACATCCTTGTGTTTTTTCACTCAGTTGTCCCTTCCTCCTGCTACCACTAGTGTTTATACCAGCTAGGCCAACATTTAGTGGCATTCTTGTAACAGGCACCTATTATTTAATGTATCAGCTTTGACTTCTCAACTATATTGTGATATTGTAACTTATAGCAAATATATAGTCATACACTGCATAATGATGTTTTGGTCAATGACAGACCACATATACAATGGTGGTCCCATAAAATTATAATAGAATATAAGAAGGAAGTTTGTTTGCAATATTGAAAGAAAAGGCAGGAACTGTCTACAATGTTGAATTTACTGTTAGTATTTTTGGTAGCTTAAATGGATGAGTAGGGTCAACATGCTGTCCAACCACCCTGCACCTGCCTTTGCCTGGTGCCTGGAGTTGGCAAGGAAGCAACAGGAGCAAGATGGGGAGTACTGGAGCTTGAGCTTGCTTCCCACCTGCCCATGCCAGCCCCTGTATATGCACATGCATACACACTTGGCACACAAACTCACCTCCCTTTCCTCCATTTCTCTGTCCCTCTCTCTCCTTCCCTTCTCCATTTTGTCATTTCTCCCTTAAGGCTTTATTTCTCTGGGTCTCTTGATTTTTGCTCTCTTTTTCTCTCCCTTTTTCTTTCTTCTCTCTGTCCCTTCCTCCCTCTTCCTGACTTCTACTCTCTGTCAGGTGGTACATCCTTTCACAGCCCTCCTCATATACCATCAACATGTGTGCAGATATATACTTTATTTTTATACCTTATTTTTACTGTATGTTTTCTATGTTTAGATACACAAATAATTACCTTGTGTTAAAATTTATTTTTTAACAAGTTTTATGAACTGAATTGTGTACCCTCAAAATTCACATGTTAAAGTTCTGTCAATATGACAATATTTGGAGATAAGGCTTTTGTGAGGAAACTAAGGTTAATGGAGGTCATGAAATCATAAGGATAGGGTACTAATGCAGTGGGATTTGTGGCTTTATAAGAGTAAAAAGAGATGATCCCTCTTTGTCTATGCACAGGTACTAATAAAAGGCCATGTGAGCACACGGCAAGAAAGTACTCATCTATAAGCCAAGAAGAGAATTCTCATCATAATCTTATGTTTATTCTGGACTACAAAACTCCACAATTTTGTGAAAGCAAATATCTATTGTTTAAACCACATATCTATGGTATTTTGTTATGGCAGACCAAGTGGACTAACAGGAAGATTCTTAGAATATTCTCATAGCCAGAGTGGACCTACCACCCTTCATCTTTTTATATATAAGAAAAAAACCTTCCATTCATCTTTCCAGATTTAGCTTAGGTGTAATCTTTTGTGGGATACTCTTCCCTGGCAACTCAGGTAGTATTTTGAACTAGCACTGCATTCACCATAGGCCCTTGTTCACAATCTTTCTGCATCTTCTTGCTCTGGACTATGCCTTAGACCACTTTAAATTCTAGAATAGCTTATAAGCAGAGGCTTAGGAGCAGCAATCTGTGCAGAAATGGCAGTAGCAAATAGGGATTTGTCTGCACTGAATTTTATGAAAATATGTATTCAGAAAAAGTCATGTCTCCTTCTTAAAGAGGTTTTGCTTGGCATTACCACTTAAATGTCACTGCTACTTTCCTCCTTTATATCCATGTTGCTTCTTCCCTGTCTCTCCTAAAAAATTATTCTGTGTTCCATCACCACAGAGTTTGATCAATTTGGGTTAGTGGCAATGAGAATGACTAACTTTTTATTGGTTCTGTCTATAAAAATGTACAGAAACAAAAAAATCGAGTTGTATTTCTTTCTCTGTGTCCACAATTAAACATACTTTTGATTTATTATCTCTCACTTTTTCAGTCTTACAGTCTTTGTGTGACATAACATTGGATGTCACACTGAAGAAATGAGACTAGGGCAATGCAAACATAAATCAGGTCCAGGAATAAGGAGTAGATGTATGATTTCCTCTTCCTCTCAGTAAGTACTGTTGGAAACCATGATCATTATGTATAAAACAAACATGCAAAAATTCTAAAAGGTGGAGGAAAGAAGGGAGATTGACTAGAGGCCTCAGGACCCAAAGAACAACACTATGGTGATTTCCCTTTTTGTCTCATATTTCCCAGACTTGAAGTTGAAGAAAACAGCAATCCAGAAAACACCAATGGATATAGAGGAAAGCCCAAGAAAACTTTGCCCTCTCTAAGCAAACAACCAGACAAGGGACAGATTAGCAAGATAGAAAACATGCATAAAATAATTTTTAAATCCAAGTCAAACAACACTGAAAAAGACAGTGGTAAATACTAGAGGCTACAGAGATGAAATCCACTGTGCTATTCTCCATGATTAGTGATATTTTCTTTCTGGCATAGCTTTTTAACATTCTTTATTGTCCAGAAACTTGGTGCATATTAAGTCACTAGAATTTATGTTATAGTTTATTTCTTTCCTTTATTATAATATTCTTAATCTCCTTATACACTTATTAACACTGCCTTACTTCCTCTTGATAGTGGGATTGTGGGAAGGAGATATATCTGAGATGTGGGTTTGTTCCCTGGGCTTTGTAGTTTTGTTCTGACAGCAACTGCACAATAGCATACAAGACGTCATGGGCAGAGAAACCCTCAGTCAACCAGCTTCAGGGAAGGACACACCAAAGGATAACCAAATGCCAATCAAAACCCAATTAAATGCAGAGAAACAACATAAATAGCAAAAAGGGCATCAAGTTCAGGAGATCTAGGAGACTGCACCACCAAATCTCACAGATATACTACCACAGAAGTTCCCAACACAATTTCAGGGTGTCAAAACAGATCAATTTAAGAAGCAGAAGTTAACAAGAAGAGGTTCACAAAGAATGGGAATACAAGGAAATAATACTCAATCAAAAGGAAAGGAGTAATCCTCAGGAAAAAGTGCTAAATGAAATAGAAGCAAGTCAACGATCACATTCAGTTAAAAACAATGGTTATAGAGAAACACAATGAGCTCAGTGAGAATTACCAAAAACTACAGGGAAACTATGAGAAACTTACTGAAAACTATATCAGCATGAAAAAAGACAGAGAAACTATCAAGAGCCAAAAGGAAATGAAGAATATAATTTCTGATTTGAAGAACACAGCAGAAGGAATCAAAAGCACACTCAATGAAGCAGAGGATTGAATCAATGAGCTGGAGGACAAGATAGAAAAAATTCTAAGAAAGAGCAGGAAAAGGAAAAAAAAAGATTCAAAAGAACAAGAAGGGGCTAAAGGGAGCTACAGAAAAACTTGAAACATAATAATATCCATATAATAGGGATACCAGAAAGAGCAGAAGAAGAGCAAGGGATAAAAAACATGTTTTGAAAAGTAATGATGGAAAACTTCCCTCATTTGATGAGAGAAAATGTGACACAAACCCAGGAAGCACAGAAGGTCCCAATCAAGAGGAACCCAAAGAGGCCTACTCCAAGACACATCATACTTAAAATGGCAAAATTCCAAGACAAAAAAAAGAATCTTAAAGGCAGCAAGGGAAAAACAGGAAGTAACATACTAGGGAGACCTGATAAAGCTAGCAGCTGACTTCTCAACTGAAACACTACAAGCCAGAAGAGGATGGCAAGAAATATTCCAAGGAATGAAAATCAAAGGCCTGCAGCCAAGACTGCTCTACCCAGCAAGGCTCTCAATTAAAATGGAAGGTGAAATAAAGAGTTTCCCAGACAAAAGAAGGCTGACAGAACACACTCCACCAAACCATCACTGCAAGATATGCTAAAGTGTCTGCTTTAAGAAGAAAAAAACAGTGAGAGTGAGAGGAACACAAGTACAAAGAGAGTAAAATGGTAATGAATAAGTACCTGTCAATAATAACCTTAAATATAAATAGATTAAATGCTCCAATCAAAATACATAGGGGAGATGAATGGTAAGAAAACATTACCCATACATATGCTGCCTCCAAGAGACCCACCTCAGAACAAAAGACCTACACAGACTGAAACAGAAAGGTTGGAAAAAAATATTCTAACCAAATGGACAGGAAAAAAGAAGCCAGGGTAACAATACTTATATCAGTCAAAAGAGACTTCAAAACAAAGGCTATAAAAAGAGACCCAGTAGGACGCTTCATAATACTCAAGGGACGAATCCATCAAGAAGACATAAACATTATTAACATATATACACCCAACATAGGAGCACACAAATGTACAAGGAAAATCTTGAAGGACTTCAAGAAACATACAGACAGCAACATACATATGCTAGGGGACTTTAATACCCCACTGTCAACAATGAATATATCTTCCAAGCAAAGTATCAACTAGGATATTGCAGCATTGAACAATGCCCTAGATCAAATGCACTTAAATGACTCTATCTATCTATCTATCTATCTATCTATCTATCTATCTATAATCTTTCATCCCAAAGAGGCAAAATATACACTCTTTTCAAATACACATGCGACATTTTCAAAGATAGACCACATAATAGGATACAAAACAAACCTCAAAAATATTCCAGAAAATTGAAATCATATCAAGCATTTTCTTGTATCACAGGGGTCTGAAACTAGAAATCAGCCTCAAGAAACACAACTCAAAAACACTCAAACTACTGAACATGAATAGAAAACTATAACCACTGAATGGTTTAATAATGAGATAAAGGAAGAAATCAAAAAGTTTCTGGAAACAAATAAAAATGAACACACAACTTATGTCCAAATCTTATGGGACACAGCGAAGTTAGTCCTAAGAAGGATGGTCAGAGTGATACAGGCCTACTTAAAAATAATAGAAACATTTCAAATAAACAATCTAACCCTACATGTACAAGAACTGGAGAAACAACAACAAACAAAACCCAGAGGAAGTAAAAGGAAGGAAGCAATCAATATTAGAGCAGAATTAAATGACATAGAGAAGAAAAGAAAAATTCAAAGAATCAATAAATTCAGGAGCTGGTTCCCTGATAAGATAAATGAAATTGACAAGCTTTTAACACAACCCACCATGAAAAAAAAGAGAGAGAGAGAGAAAGGACCTGTACAAACAGAATCAGAAATGAAAAATGAGAGATTACAATGGATACCACACAGAAATACAAAGAACTGTAAGAAATTAACACAAAGAAGTACATGCCAAGATTTGAAAACTTGGGTGAAATGGACAAATTTCTACAAAAATATAATCTTGCAAACCTGAATGAATAAGAAGCAGAAAACCTGAACAGACCAATAATAGTGGGTGATATGGAAACAGTAAAAAAACAAACAAACAAACAAACAAACAAACAAACAAAAAACTCCTGGCACACACAAGCACTGGACTGAATGGTTTCAGGGGAGAATTTTACAAAACATTTAAGGAAGAAATAAACCGTATCCTTATGAGACTATTCAAAAAAATCCAAGAAGAGGAAAGACTACCAGACTCTTTTTATGAGGCCGGCATTATTCTAATTTGAAAACCAGATAAAGACACCACAAAGAAATAAAACTACAGGCCAAGATCACTGATGAACATAGATGTTAAAATCCTCAACAAAATATTAGAAAACAGCATCCTGCAATATATTAAAAAGATAAAACACCGTGACCAAGTGGGATTCATACCAAGGATGCGAGGATGGTACAATGTTCATAAATCAATAAATATAATATATCACATAAACTAAAGCAAAGACAAAAATCATATTTTCATATCAAAAGAAGCAAAAAAAAAGCAGTTGATAAGGTACCGCACCCATTTATGATAAAAACACTCAGCAAAGTGGGAATAGAGGGAGTACTCCTCAACGTAATTAAGGCCATGTATGAGAGAACTACAGCCAACATCATATACTCAACAGGCAAAAACTAAAGGCTTTCTTACTAAGTTCAGGAACAAGACAAGTTTGTCCACTTTCACCACTTCTACTCAACGTAGTATTGGAAGTCCTAGCCACAGCAATCAGACAAGAAAAGGAAATCAAAGGCATCCAAATTGAAAGAGAGGAAACAAAACTATCATTGTTTTCAGATGACATAAAACTACACATAGAAAATCCTACAGAGTGCACCAAAAACCTACTCAACCTAATAAGGGAATTTGGCAATGCAGTGGATACAAAGTCAATATTCAGGAATGAAAGGCATTTTTGTATACCAACAATGAAATATCAGGAACAGAAATCAGGAAAAAAAGTCCCATTTGATATAGCAAGAAGAAAAATAACATACCTTGGAATAAACCTAAGCAAGGAGGTAAAAGACTTGTACTCAGAAAACCACACAACACTGAAGAAAGAAATTAAGGAAGACCCAACAAATGGAAATATATGCTCTGTTCATGGATTGAAGAATTAACATCATCAAAATGTCCATAGTACCCAAAGCAAGTTATATATTCAACACAATCCCTATTAAAATACCAATGACATATTTCACAGATGTAGAAAAACACTTCAAAAATCCATATGGAACTATAGATGCCCCCAAATAGCTGCTGTAATTTTGAGAAAGAAGAACAAAGTAGGAGGGATCACAATACCTGACATTAAACTATATCACAAGGCCACCATAAACAAAAGAGTCTGGTACTGGCATAAGAACAGGCACATAGATCAAGGAAACAAATAGAGAGCCAAAAAAAAAAA